>PNEQ01032276.1:0-26200 GCA_003012365.1 Medauroidea extradentata
TGTGTGTTGACACGACTTGGTTTTGAAGCTTCTAGCAGGGGTTAGGACGTGGGAGTGGGTATGCCGTAAGGGGTGAGCCGCTCTATGGCAGTAAATTTCTTCCAACACCTCTACCAATAATTGTACAGAACTCCTTTAAAATTTTTACGTGAAATAAGAAATACATTTTCTCAATCTGTGTTGTATCATAGATAAAGTGTTCACATGACCAGATTTTGATGTACTACAACTGGTGACTATTTTTTATCAAGCCAAATAATGAATATCTAAAAGATCATGAATTACACTCCACGTTAAAATTCCAGCAACTACACGTTTGTGTCACTTTCGCAATTGGCCCTTGACTTATTTGACACCTTCTGAATATCGCTGAGCCAAAAAAAAAAAAAAATAACTTATCACTTGCCCATTTTACCGTGGAAGTGAGCAGCTAATGAGCAGCTGCTGTCTGCTTGAGAAAACATACATTCTTGAAAGCTAGCCTACTGGTCAGTGAACCCGCGAGAATTCCGGGCTCTGCCAATCACTTGTTTAGCGTTCGTTACAACACTTTGGTGTAGTAATAACTAAATTGAAATCTGCATTTACTAAGCAAGCACCAATGAGGAAATCATAAATGAAAAAGAAATAGTTTTTAAGGTAACATCTTTAAACATTGATTAATAGTTTACAACACTGTAATAAACATTAGTTCCTGCAAACAGCAGAAATTACTACTTATTCCTTACCACTTTAATAAATGTAAATGTATTTTGAATGAAAATGAAGTTTACTGTCTAATAATATTCCAAGATCATGTACATTATCATTATGTTTAATTTTGCAATTATTTAAAGAATAGTCAAACTTTATAGGGTTAGTTTTACGTGTAAATGTAATACAGAAATTTTTATCATAATTTAGATTCATACTATTATTCTTGCACCACATACGGACTAAGTCAATATCAGCTTGAAGTTTAATGCAATCAGTTATATTACTAATTTTTGGAAATATTTTGAGGTCAACAGCATATAATAGGCAATTAGCAAATTTTTATTGTTGTACAATATCACTAATAAACCAATTAAATAAAAGAGGGGACAAAGTGCCACCTTGAGGGACGCCAAAGAATGCGAGAAAGGAAGTGGAAAAGACATTCTTAACTTTGACAGTAAAAGTTCTGTTCATCAGATAGCTGACAGTAAAAGTTGTATTCATCAGATAGCTCTGAATCCATTTTAAGATAGGCACAATCATGACCTAAAATCTTAAGTTTATGTAGAAGGATGGAATGTTGACAAGTATCAAATGCTTTTTTTAGATCAAAATATATAGCATCATATTGACCTCTCGATATAACAGCACTATAAATTTCATTAATGTATTCAAATAAAATAGTTGTAGTATTTCTTTTATACTGAAAACCATGATGACAATTGGATATGATATTCTTATAATGAAAATTAATATGTCTGTGTATTATTTTGTCCATTACTTTAGATAATGTACATAGAAGCGAAATAGGCCTGTAGTTATTAAGATTATGTTTATCTCTTTTTTTAAAAATAGGAATTACAGTAGCCTGTTTCCACATGTTTGGAAAAAATACCACAAGACAAACTGGTATTAATGACCTTAGTTAATATGGCTTGTGAATTGCAGATACTTTGTTGTAGAATTTTCACTACAAAATCTTTTGCAGGTGACAAATTTAATTTCAACCGGTAATAGAACAGGAGCAATGGGAGTTAAATTTATAACACACACACATATATATATATATATATATCCAAGGTTTACCAACACTTTTATTGCCCTTTACTATGGAATTTTTAGGTTAGGAATGCCACCAAAACAGATAAACAGAGTGAAGACGAAGTAATGTAACGTATGTTGAATGAGGATGTTGTTTTGCATTGTTTCCGTCAACCAATATGGAATCATTTAATTCAGAACAGCACAACATCTAGGTTTTGGTTTGTGACCAATATCAGCAATATCTGTCCCAAAGCGAGAGGGTTATTGTAGCATTTTAGGATTAGGTGTTTTTTTATGATGATAGTTGCCGTCATTCTTCTTATAAATTGTTGCTTAAGGTTTTATATATTGGGATTGGTTATTTAGCTTTTTAGGAGGTTGTGCAAGTTCATTAGTTATAATACTCCTGGAGCGTTCTAGATGTTCTAGAAGGTTAGTCTAAATTTCAGGTCACAGTTTATCGTTCCCATGGTCGTGAATATTGATTTTAGTTGTGGAAGAATGCCTGATGCTAGGTCATGCGGTGACCTGATTGCACCGGTAGCTGTCGTGGTTAAATTTCTTACTAACCTGTTTTGGACATTTATGAACTTTCATTCTCCATCTTATTAAATGGTTTCTGCTGGTGTATGAAGGCCAGTACAGCGTTGGGGAATATGATGTCCCCATCTTTGTAACATGGAGCCGCAAAGTTTTGTTGTGCTGTATTTGAACGTTAAGTTTCGTGTCGCAACTTTTGTATGTTGTGTAAAGAATAACATTGTTTCTTCAATAAATATAGAATTAAAAAAAAGGAAACACATCTTCAATATAAACTACTGTGAGTTATCTTAAAGTACAAGGCAAAGGGAGCTGAAAACATGGCAGACGACTCAACTAACCTCGTGCAGCATTCTGTCTGAGGTGGAACAGTACAGCGATGCACTACACACCAACACTACAGACCTATTTTAAGTTATTGCCAGAACTGAGACTATGTTTTTGCAACTTCAGGCGTTTGCATAGCAACTATGTTTTCCAAAGAAAAATTTTCATTTTATAGCTATAAATCATGTATGTAGCTTCGAACTTACTGGCATTTCTAGCATTTGATGCACACTAACAAAATCCGAGAGAAAGGGCAAGACGAATGTTTTCACTAGTGCTTAAAATTTGTGAGAAATGTCTCCAAGAAATGTGTACAGAATGGCACATCCTTCATTATTCTATCAGAAGCCCTGAATAATATGACAAAACATAAGATTAGGAGAAAAAAATTCAGATAACTTGATTATAAAGTGTATAAAGGGGATTCTCTAGAACAGCACTGTAAGTACTATTGAAATTACTAGGCCCTACAGAAATGTAATGACATAAGTTAAATTTATTTTTCAAATCCTTTCTTTTAAAATTGTTTTGAAAGCAATTTTTTTATTCACTACCAAATGAATTTATATTTAATGGTGGGACCATACTGGTTTTATGAGACATTGATAACCACCCTATTAGTGAAAAGAATTCTCATTAACTTAATGGAAACTAACACATTAACATCTCTAAGTGTCAAGTGATATATTAATAAACAAGATGTCAGTAAATTACCATAAAAAAATATTGGTAAGTAACAAAATCTTGTAATCCCACTTATAACCTCAAAAAACATTGGCCACACTGACTAAAACAACACAAATACAGTTCTGCAAACTGTGTTTTAGCAAAACACCATGGCATGCTATGCTGCAAGTAAAAAACAAAATATTTCCACTAGCCCCAACACAAAACCACACGCGCATGTCACCTGCTGGTACTCAAATTGCAACTACATTGCCCATAATGAATGTTCAAAGCTTTTAGTGTAAAGTGTATTTCAGTGAAAAACCAAAAGCACAGACTCACAAGAACTACTAATAGAACAGAACCATTGAACTTGAAAAAATTTTATGCCCTGACAAATTTGCAGTGAAACATAAAATTCTTAAATGTTGCACAGTCGAAGGAAAAAAATTGCTAAAACAAATATTGTACATCGATTGATGGAAATCAGAAAAATAAAAAAGTAAGTCAACAAGTAACTGTTGCAATAAAAAATGTCTAAATAGCATAACAAGAATAATTAAAAGCATGGGGAAAAATCCTGATCCAAAGTCTTCAGTTAAACCAGCTGACTATAAAGTGTAAGCAGTGACAATGTGCCTGCAAAAGTAAAACTGCATGTGAAAAAAAAATAAAATTAATAAAACTACATGTCTAAATAAAACTTTACCTACCACAAATACGAATCTAAAAATACGTACCTCTGAAACATTCCAACCAACACCTTTAAAAAACAAACAATATCCTTGTTAATTATCCAGTAATTCTGAAAACTAGCCTGAAATAAATACCATGTAATATATATATATATATATATATATATATATATATATATATATATATATATATATATATATATATATATATATTTTTTTTTTTTTTTTCGTGTAGTGTCTTGATTATTCATGGGCAGATTATCTGCTCTGCAGCTTGACCGCAATAAATTGGAAAACAAAACATAACATTTTAAAATTTACTGTACAAGTCTGTAATAACATTGTGAAAGATAGAAATTTAACATCTATATTAATTTCTGTATATGGTAAAAATATAACTATTATTATACATACGTTTATAAGGTAATATTCATTTCCATGGTCTCAACCTACAGCACAAAGCTGTATGCTGACAATGCAGACACACAAGTGGCAGTCATCAAGCAATTATGCCGCTATTTAATATGTTATCAACGTTTGCATTCAAACAGGGCTATCTCAATAGCAGTCATATATCGACCTCACATACATATTAAATTTTTATATCACAATGACCAGTACTAGAATATTGCCCTTTCATCCTGGGTCATCCTGTATTTACATTGATGCATGTCAAGGAAATCTAGAAGCCAGCAATTTAATAATGCATTGAAAGGCTACGTCAATCTGATGAAATTCATGTTGTGAAGTATTTTAAATGGTAAATGTGAGAAAATAAGTGTAATGCGCCGCTGCTTGTTCAACTTTGTCCAGGCTTTCATACTTGCTACCCAGCGATGCCACAACTATGTTAAGTTCCTGCCTATCCTAGCTGGTGGAAGTGGTGCAAAACTTCACATTTAGGCTCATTCATCATGCAAGAAGAACACTCCTTCGATGACCTCATGGCCCAACCCATTGTGACATCAGAAAAGCAGCAATTACTGGAAACTTTGAAAGTCCTTGTGGTCGAGTTTTTCCTGTGATCTCTTTGGGAATATCAAGAATTCAGTATAAATAATGTACCCTCCGCATTGGAATAAGGAGAAGCATTCAGCACTCCAAGGGAGGACGTCAAGAGTGAAAGCTGTGGATAGGGACTGTGGACTGAGGTGATTTTGTTAAGTTGAAATGTTTTCTAAAGTAACATTAATATTTGTTTTGCTGTACTTAATTTACTTTGACATAAGTATTTGATATAGTATTTTTAAGCTCTCTATTCCAGGCAATCTAACTAATAAATTAACAGCGCATCAATAAATATTTACTTTATTTGATCATTGTTTCAGAATTAAATCCAATAACATGCTGCCACTTAACAAAGACACCATCAAATTGGTGGCAGCGTCATGAGTTTACTGCCTCTGAATGATACTTGGCCTTATAAATTATAGTTTACCTGCTTGTTCAGACAGAGTTACATTACTTATTTTGTTTTGTTGCTACTTACCTTATTACAATTTATTTAGGTTTGTTTACAATACATTGAAAAGCATAACATTCCAGAAGTGTGCAACAAATACTTTTAAGTAAGAACTCTTTGTAGACTTACCAGTAATAGACGCATGGAGATTTAATGAGGTGCCAAGAAAAAAATTATTATTATAGATTTATTTACCAATTCAATATTGAGATTGTGAACGGTTCAGTAAAAGAAAGGCAACGCAACACAGTTTACAGTGATTTAAGGATTAATGATGTTAACTCATTCACTTAAAATAAAGTGACTTACAATGGAGTTTATTTGGACTCAGTGCCTTTTCTATGTTGAGCTTTGCAAAAACGCTAATATGATATGATAAATCATGGTTATTTGTTCAGACCCTGTCGCAAATGAAAGCGATCATGAATTATGTATTATAGCAATGCTACGTAAGTTGATTAATGGATAATCAAGAAGAACAAAGGCATTTACAGTTATTTCTGTTAACATAAGTCTGCGAATAGTCAGGATGCACCGATATGATAAGAAATGATTATAAATCTATGTGCACTCCATTATAAGTCAATTTTACAAAAAATAATATAAATTTGATATATTGCAAGTAGAACCATTCCAAGCCAGTTAAAGAACTTAAAAACTGTTTCAAGAATCAAAATAACATTCCAAGAGAATCCATAATTTACTTCCCAGCTCCCACACGCAAATTATTTGAACAAGAGTCGTCACAAGACACAGTATTGTTAGAAGTAGAGGTTAGGTTAATAAAACAATTTATTCCTACAGATAGGGTTTATCAAACTTGGAAGTATCTCGCCTTGATACTCATATTGATCAATATTACACGCAGTTGGCTAAAAGAGAACTATCAAAAACACACAGTGTATACAGAAGAGTCTAAAAAAAGTCACAGTAGCTGTGATTTGAAAACACTAACAAGAAAGTTCACTCCTCAGCTAGAAACAGTAAGAGAACCACACCTAGCACTACCACCGGTTATAGTTGTTACTAGTCATAGCTGAAGCTGAAGTCAATGTCAATTGCAGTAAACAATAAGAACATTATTCCAAGACCATCAGAGGAAACATTTTGTTGTAAGACGTGGGCGCCATTATCTAAATTGAACGAGTGATAATTTTACCATGAAAAGCCGCAAGAGTTCTGGCAAATGGCTAACCCATTACAAAATCAGCCCAAGGTGCAGGTAGAGTAGATAAAAAATTTATCAGTACCTTCTGTTGTTGAGAAATGGTCAGGAGAAAAGTGCTCACCTCCTATTCATGAGTTCTTAGTCAGCATTAACGTGCACATCTCTTTGGTTGCCGTGATTCAGATAAATTTAGGATATTTAAAATGAAACTTGAAAGTCTTACAGCTAGATTTGTTGCGACATACCCTCGTTTAAAAGGCGAAGTCACATTTACAGTTTTAAAGAGGAGTCAATGAGAGATTCAAAGAAAGACAACCACTTCAATTTCACATTATTCCTTGCTACAATGCGCCAAACAGAGAATACATAAAACAGGACAAGAATTTGTAGATAGTTGATTAAACTTTGTGATAGAACTGTGCATCTAGTTTATGATCCTGTAAAGCAGGAAATAGTAACACAAGAAGCAAAAAGTAGGCTTTCTGCAGCATTTTTTGATGATGTTACAGGCACAGAAGGTCCACAAACTCATTACAAAATGTCATAGAGTATATAGAAGAAGCAGAGAACTTTGCTATAGTGTTAGAAGTTGTGGAGAAACATTAAGAATAGAAACACAGGCTACAGATATTTCAAAAGAATCTGAAGGTATTTAACACCTTGACATATAGAAAGACTGGTGATGTAACTCTTTATTATAGGGGTAGTAAATTCAATGGCTGCTATTGTAATTTTGTCAGTGTATCTAGTTATCAGAATTGTTCAGAATCAGTGGAATGACCTGATAGAAAAACCAGGATACAGAAATTGTTTTCAGTGGCAACAATGACATTCGAGGAAATACTAGACAACAAAACCATTAAGATGTTTTAATTATGGACAGGTATTGTCGTTCCCCTACTTGTATTCACTGTACGTAAAGCCATGAAACTTTCAAATTCAGATGCTATAAGTAACCACCCAAAGGAGGCATGTTGTTTTCAAGCCCCTGCTATAACTTAGCGTCAATAATTGTTTTAGGGGACAGTAGCATATTATACCTTTAATGTACAACGGTAGAGCGTACAAGTTTTTATTAGATATTGTGTCCGATATATCTTTGCTTAGGGAAGGTATCTGCAGAAGCAAAACTAAAATCTCTAAGCTTGAAGCAAAGTCAATACCAGGAAATCCTCTTAACATTACACCAGTACCAAGTTAGTCTAACTATTGCTGGTAAGCAACACTCATTTAAACTCCACATCTCAACTTCTGAACTGCTGTATGATAGAATTTCGAGAGTAGATTTCTTCTCATAATTTGGCACAAAAGTGAATTTGGAAAATAAACTATTTGATTTTTGATAACACAAATTGGTTGCAAAATGGAGAAAGAGAGGACCTGATAAACCTACCTCTCTCTGGAATGAGAAAATACTAAGTCTGAATGATCACAAAGTTTGTTTTCTTAAATTGTGTCCCCCTAAGGAACATGAAACGGCCCCAGCTCATGTCGCCCAGGATGCGCCCTCGCTAACACAGTGTTGGGTTATTAAGATCAATGCATTGCTGGCGACACTGGCCACACCACTGAAAGGGATTTATATGATACAGACATTACAATATTAGATTTGATCCTTTAATAACATACGTTCTATAATATAAATTATTACATTACATCAAAGAATTCCAACTAAATTACACATTTTTAGAGTCTGTCCTTTACGTGATCACTGCTCAAAGATACGAGTATTAGAATGCGTCTGCATATGTTATTCCTTTACATGTCTTTTCCAATCTGCTGAATGATGTTGCAATGGAAGTTTTGGCCGACTCACCAGTCCAGTAGAGATACGAAACAGTACCGCCTGTAGTTTTACTGACCTTTCCTGCCACTACTGCCCAGAGCTCTCTCCTAGCTCCGTACACAGCTTAACTGGCCAGTTAGTCCATTGGTGACGACGTACGTCCACACCAGTAAACATAAGTAGTGATTCGCAATAGTAGTATATTTACTATTTTCATGCCATGACCATATACACACGTTGGTGGGCATCGCTCCACCTCTGTAGAATTATTACCGTACTGTCTCCTCACCAGGTTGCGAATGCTCTATTCAATGCACCACTGGTGTTGCTCTCTTGTGCTCACCAAGCACTCCAGTCTGACAACCGTACCCAAAACAAAGTTACTAGAATAGTCATCAAGAGTACCAACCTACGAATACTAAGATTCTTCATGACCAACGGTCACATCCTCCCCCCATTAAACTCGGAGGGTATACAAGGAATATGTGAACTTGACACATCCTAGTCAACCCACGTTCACCAAGATGTACCACTTCGTTTTTAACACTGAGTCACCTCCGACGATTCGAAAAAAAGTTTTACCTGGGCTACATGCACTTTCACCCTAACGTCTTTGAAGCCTACTTTCTCTAATAACAAAGTCACTGGTGTAAAAAATTTACAATTTGAAAAGACCCAAGATAATTAGGGGCTAATTTTGCTGTGAACATGTTCACTTTTGAACTGAGAAAATTACTTTTAATTAACACTTTATCCCATATTTGTAACTTCACATCATCCCTTTTTCGCACCAAACCGGTTATGTAATTCATTATGATAAATTCGTAAATTAGCGAGTGCTGCCTCCTAATAATCACGTGATTTAATGTCCCCTTCAGTTTCCATATTGACATTTTGTACTGACCAAGCATTATACAATGGATGAAAAAATTGTCTGCCCATAAACAATTCAGTTGGAGTGAATTAAGTTGCTAAGGACAAAACATTATTTAAACATAATTGCAACTGATTCAAACCTGTGTCCCAATTTTTATGCTGCCTGGCCCCAGTCTGATATGCCTTAAATTAGGTTTTGAAAGATTAATATATTGTTCCATTAGATTAGACTGAGGCCTGTAAGGAGAGGTTTGAACAAGCTTCACTCCCCATCTAAATGCTAACCCTTTTATTTCTGTCCCCACAAAGTATGATGCATTACCAGAAACTAAAGTTACCGGAGAACCAAAAACTGAGATAACCCTATTTTCCAATGCTCTATATATTTCTTTGGCCTTTCCTTCTTGTAGACAAAAAACATCACCCATTTAGTAAAACTATATACCAACACTATCCTGTCACCCTACATGGTAAGGGTCCAAAGACATCCAAAATAAACTCTCTCCCATGGATATTGAGCTGGCTGAGCTCAGTATTTATGTAGTTATGGTACATTTGGAGGTTTTGTCTGTTGACAAATTTGACATTGCGACACCCAAACAGCTATGTCATTATTCATGGTAGACCACCAAAAATCATTAGCTATCCTATAAATTTTTTATACCTACCCTGATGAGCTCCAAAATAGGAATTGTGGTAGTATTCAAAGAGCATATTCCTGAGGTCCTTAGGCACGAAAATCTTAAATTTTCCTTTTTAGTTATACTTTCCCAAATAACCTTTTTTTTATACAATATTCCATTTTCCCTTTTTGTATCATTGCTCTTATTTTCTAACACTCTAAATCTGTTCTTGCCTATCGATAAAATCAACAAAAACTTCAGATATTATATTTAATAGACAGTGTTCTTCAAAATGTGATGTTAATTTTTACAGTATTCTACAAGTTCAAACCCATCAGGTGTAAAAATACGTGATAAAGTATCCGCAACCTAGTTCATGCATCCTTTCAGATGCCGCACAACAAAATTAAATCTACCTACTCAGACTACCCATCTTGCTAATCTACCCATACTTTTATTTGTCTTTAATGACCAACTTAGTGCCTGTTTATCTGTATGCACCTCAAAATGCCGATTTTCCAAATATTCAGCAAATGTTTCTATACTGAGTGGTGTCAATCTGCCAAATTCTGAGACCTTAATAAACATAGTTCTAAAAATGAATTGCAGGAACTCCTTACCTACTCTAGTCATGTTTATACCAATTCAGCTTGACATGAAAAGTATTCATTTTTCAGGGTCAGTTACCTGAACCAGTCCACACCTTGATGCCGAGATAAGAGGAGGTCCTAATTTTCTATATAAAACAGGAAGCGGTTAAGGTCTTAGTGTAAAATATAACCAGGGTATTCGAGAAGACATTGGCGTTTTATCACACATGAGGGTGTGTGATAGTGACTCTTTAAGTCCTGGGGTGCATAAATAATGGAACCACCCAAAAAGTATAGGAAGGCATTTTGAAGGAACAGATAACAGGATAGGGTCAATTCCTAAGAAAGGTTATTGGTAGTCACAACAATGAAGAACCTTACTAGAGAATAAATTAAATTAGGTAAAAATACAGTGGTCAGGTTACTGTTACCAGTAGTCGAGGAAGTTAACAGAAATATTATATGCAATGTTGATAATATACCCCTTAGTAAAGAAGTAGCAACTAGGAATTTGGGTCAAGTGAAATGTCATTTACAGAGCAGAGGATTTAATACCCTCAAAGAGTTGTTGTGGTGTACATTGTCTGAGAGACGAGATCACGAGCCGATACCAAGTGTGTCGTCGTGTTCATAAACTTCCTAGTAATAAGTTGATCCCAGAATCTTAGAGTTTTCTAGGTTGTGTAAGTCACACATCCTTTAATGCAATTTGATTAAGTGAATTTAAATTCTGTCTAACTGAACAAGTCAACAATGAAGCAAGTATAAAGCCCTTAAGAAATAAAGTCAATAAAGCAGAATAAACAATTAAAAATAACGTAAATATTGTGATTGAAAATATAAGTAAATAAAGTAGAATCAGGGAATGAAAATAAAATAAGTATCGCAGACTAAGCAAGTGAAGATAAATTGAGCAGAACAAAATTGTAGGCGGTAGAGCAGATACGCTAAATGACAAAGAATTTGTAGGATACTAAGGAAATAAGTTCATTATAAGCCACAGTAAAACTGGCGAGAATTAAAGTAAAAATTATGGTACCAAGATAAATATTAGATGAAATACAAACAGGTTTAAGGAAAATTTAAACACCAATGCCAGCAGCACAAACTGGGTCCATGGTGACAGTAATAAGAGTACTAGAAGTTGGAAACAGAGTTAATGCATGTTGTATAAATTTTGAAAATCACAGCAAAACAATCAGCAAAGACTGAATCGATAGAGACAGTACAAAGGGTACAAAAAATGTTAGAAATAAGCGTAAAATATGTTGTACGTACGACATAGTGAATAATGTGAGATCAGTATAAACTGAATTCGTAGAAATAGTATTTAGGGTACACACAGTGTTGTAGATGAACATATTAATGGATATAAGAATAGTGAACATTGTAGTAGCACCAGTAGTAAAGACTGTCAGAATTCACAGCATAAATCATAACAGCAGCGTTAAAATAAAAACCAACAAAACTAATGATATTCAAAAGGTTAAATTACTGGGTATTCATAGTGATGTAATTAATGTGCCTAATCCTAGTGATTAAAGAAATAAATGGCCCTATTCATAGTTGTGAGATAGTTCCGAGATGATCCTGTGACCATCTCGTACCAGTTAGTCCAGGCTTGGTCCTGACTTAGTCCGGATCAAGTGTTACCTTATTCATAAACGCCAACTAACGCCGGACTAGAAATAGTCACGGGATCAGCCTTGAACACTGTTGCCAGATGCTTCGCACATGCACACATCATATTTTAACACACAGGCAAACGTTAGCTAGTGAAAATAATTTGAATTATGATTACGTTTAACTCAAAATATTGTTTCAGTTATGTCATATAGCGAATATATTGTGACGATGTTAGTACATTTTTAAATCAATAAGCCTCTTTATAAAGATATGCTGAAAATAAAAAAATTAAACAAATTTTTCTTCACAGATAGCACTATTATTGTGGCTGATGTAGAGCAGTGGTAATGCTTTCGTTTTCTAACTTAGAGTCGTGAGCTCAAGCCTTTGTGAAAAACTTTTTTTTTTTTTAATTTCTTAAATTACTAAATTAATAGTCACAGGATACCGAAGTTATATTTATTTAATCAATATTTTTTTTCCAAACTGACAGTGAACTCATAACAACCACAAGCTTATATGTGGTAAAAAAAATTGCCTTTTGAAACAATAATTTAAAAGTACTGTTAGTGAAACATGAGAAATAATGGGGAAAAAAATCTGTGACACATATTGTAAAAGCATAGCAGAATTCAAATCTGGTTAATCTACACTACCATTACATAAACATAGTCGAAAATTTATTAAGAACGATATGTTCTGTGGCACTATGTAAAGCACTAACAAGAAAATTTAACAGCAAAAGTCCACATAAAAGCGTAGGAAATAAGTATAGGAATATTGTCGCGACGGTAAAATTTGAGGAATTATTATTTTTAATTTTTGCTTTTTTTCTTAATATACATGTTGTTGATAGCATGGTTATATATTTATTTATTTCTTTTTCTCAGCATTGTTTTATTGTTAAGACACTTTGCTAAAGCCTTGGGGGAATGAAGGCAGATTGTTTGTAACTGTATTACAGCTGTTCCTACAGCAGTCGGTTGAGACGGTAGCCCGCACCAGGAAGTTCGTAGAGTTCATTGCCTCGGTTGTAGTCAGTAAATTCCTAACGTAACTTTACTTGCTGTGTAGACGGGACAATGTCCGGGCTGTTTATTGTGCCGAGCGGTCATTAGCCAGGGGCTGTCTGGAAATTTCTGTGATAGTATGCCCATCTGGCATTTCTGCACGATTTCCGCGTATTTCTTCCCCCCTGCCCTCCCCCTGGTTGCGTCTGCGTCCACGTCCAGATGTTTCTGTGACCTAGTCTGTCGCAATCCTCCTGCGCGCTGCAGTTTTTTTTCTTGTGAGGACATTCACCGCTCATTGCCCAGCTGGGTTGTGACGTAGGAGAGACAGAGAGAGAGGGAGTTCGACTGGGCGAGTCCAATAAGGCTGTGTTTGGAGGGGAGGCTCCGCCCGTGGGCGGGTCGATAAATTGTCAAACATAGGCGAGGGGAGCGGCTCAGTGTTTGGCGAGGCACCTTTGTAGTAGGATGTCAGGAAGACGGAGAATTGGCAGCTGGGCGAGACGGCGTATCCAATCATTAAGATGAGTATAGTTTCTCTCTATTTCTTTTTTTTGGCTAGGGTATTTAGTGATACTTAGTACGAGAGCCCGGGGCAGTTTGGAAGGAGCTGTCATGGAAGTTAAGTCTTGAAGGCAGTAGGTCGGGCGATCGTCAAGTACAGGCTGTTTGTTTGTTGACATCTTCTCGGGTAAGTGAGGTTAGGTATTTCTTTATTTTTGTCGCATCCGGCAGTGTTGTGTTTTATTTGAATACATTAATAGTGGTAAAGTTTATCCGGTTCACCCAAGGTTAATGATTTTAGTACGTGATAGACGATTAATTTGTGGAAGATAACTCGTCACTCCTATTAGATAACTTAACTGTAAAATAATCTTTTTTTTTATTCTATTTCTTTTTGTAAGAACAACTCCCATCTACGAACTGAATTATTCTGAATATTTATAATAGAGTTCAACAACGTCTAGAACTTATAAATACTGTTAAACATTAGGCGATCTATCTTTTGTAATAATATCTTTTAAAAATAAAACTGTTATTGTTTTACGAAAGAACTTACCTTCTTTTATTTCTCTTTTACTTTACTTATAAATATTTCTGATAAACTGCCCGCCTCTCAGTAGTCTTAGATAGTAGAAATTCTCTATAGTAATTTAAGTGTTAACTTTTAAGTAGACCAGTTATTATTCTTCACCTCTGCCTATCACCCAAAGATCCCTTTTTCCTCTCAAGCCAAGCGACCTCTACCTCTAACCTCCAAATTCTCCATATATTTTTAAGTTCACCCTCATCTAATCCTGACAATATTTTGTGCAAATTGAGGTTTCCATACCAAAATAATACATGATTTACTGTCGTGACATACAACAAATTTAACATTTAGTTACGGAATGTACAGAATAAATGCGCTTATAAAATAAGAAAACTGCATTATTTTTGTTATGTACAATTAAAAATTAACAAATTTAAAGAATAAAAAATGTTTACACTAGGCAGGATTTGAACCCATAACCTTTGATTACTGTGCCAGTACCCTACCCCAGAACTACGGAGACACTTATGTTAATGAGTCGATAAATACATATTTACAGAAAATTGTAACGTATTTTACGCAAATCAAATATTTATGGTTTAATGTTGCTTATAGCAATAATTCCCATCTTCTAAGGCCTGATAAAATCTTATTGCTGTCTATAATGTCTTACACTGTACAATAAACACGCAATACAAGTTTTTTTGCTCACAAAGTTTGAACTTGACTGTTTTAAATTAAGTAACTAATGCTTATGACTAAATAAATTATCAACATAGATTTATAAAAAGTTATTTAGTGTAAAATATTTATTATATTCCATAAGCAGCACATAAAACACAGACGTCGTCTTAAATTTCAATGGTCCGCCATGTTTATTTTCAACTTAGCCCATCGTTATACCTACCCTTGGTCCGGACTAAAAGTTAGACCAGACTAACGCACGATGGTCCTCGGACTTGCGTTAGTCCGCGTATATGAATAAGACAAAACATAGTTCAACAATAATCCTGCACTAGTCCGGGTCAAAAACGACTACGAATAAGCCCCAGAGTAATTAAACATAAACATAGTCCTGGATGAATTAATAATGGTCACAAGTTATCTAATGTTAAACAGTGTTCTTACGTAATAAGTAATTTTAGTAAGTAAATTAAGTAATCAGCATCTGTGCAAAACAGTGAATCAGTTAAACATAGCTCATGTCATGAGAACATACAAAATTCAAACCACACTATAATTCCAAATTGTTTGGGAGTCATGAACAGTGGTATGACTTCCCCTACTAGTTATGCAGGGTTCATGTATAGTGACATGATGTTTAATCGTACAGTGGAAAACCCAGTATCCGGAATGGTCAAGACTTAGGCTATTCCGGATAGTAGAAAATTCCTGATAATAAGAGTTCACTAATAGCCCCGCTAATTAAAAAAAAAAAGTTTATGAACATACTGTAGTTGAGCTTAGGTGTGGCAACACCGCGCTCCCGAATGGCTACTACTATGCTTGGCAACATAATAAGTTGGCGGGGTAGGGTGTTGACAGCTGCATCCGGTGGTGTGTTGTGACCTTACCATGGGCGCGCTTGAATTACTACGGCCGGCGCCGGCAGATAAGTTAACGTGTGAGTCAGCATTATCGGTGTCGCCTCCTAAACTCCTTTACTTTCCTCGGCCCCCGCTGTCCTCTGCACCTCGTGCTGGGAAGCGCCAAATTATCTGCCGGGCATAGTACGTGACCTTGCATAGGGATCACAACAGCTACGAGACTCTGAAAACAATTAGTCCACGCTGAAGCTAACATAGGCGAGACGTTTGACTTTAAAAAACTTGTGTTACAGTTATGTAAATTACACATAGTACGTACAGTGGCTGTATTCACATGTCGCATAAATAAAATACAAAATTATAAACACATGTTACAGTTAGGTACATTACATGCAACACTTACAGTGACTCACTGTAGGCTACACATGTACCGCAAATAAAAAATAAAATATAATGTCTTAATACTTAGATAAACTGCATGAAAATATCAATGTATAGGGTCTAACTGTATCTATGAGTAAACAAAGTCACATTAATTTAAAGTCACACAACCAAAAAACTAATTAAATGACTAATTAAAACTACACACTATATCTAAGACAGGAAAAGTTAAAAGTTAATCACTGCCACTCTGAACATAATTGTTTACGTTTGTGCCACTGGTGCCCGGTGTTGGATCATCTTCATTCTCACTCGTAGTTGAAGCAGGGATAGAAACAGGAGCTTTATTGAACATGTGACTTATGCGTTGATGCCGCAAACGTTTGTACTTCTCATCTGTCAGCTATTTTTGAAGCATATACAAATGCATTATTTGCTGGTTGGTGATGTAACTTTGTTGCTCTAGACCAGCTATTAGTCGTTCAATGTGGTGAATGCACTCCTCTTGTGAGATTATCTCCTTTGGTTCGTCTTCATCGCTACTGTTTTCATCATTTCCATTGTCTTTGTTGTTTTTAACAGAGTCCAATATCTCTTGATGGAGAAAGTGATGCACCACGGGAACAGTACCTTCCACACAGAACCATTCTACAACATTCTGTTCTTGCAATTGTAAGTCCTTTAGTTCTGGATTTGTTACGTTCTTGGCGTACTCCAACAGTTTGTTCACATTTTTTTGTTCAAAACCTTTGAAGTCTGCTTCATTTCCCCTGTTGTCATCAACAACCACGTCACAATAAACCAAAGTACGCCACAATTTAAACCATACTTTGAGCAATGTGGACGTGCACGAGCTATTGTGCAAATCACATCCGTTATTGTATATGCCTTCTTAATTTCAGAGATTGTTTTGCCACCATTCAGATTAGATAAAAAGTGTTTCATGAACTCCGTGCGGTAACTACATTTTAGGGAGTGCAATATTCCCTGATCTTGCGGTTGGATGAGTGCAGTGTAGTTAGGGGGCAGGTAAATGACAGAAACATTATCACTGTCTAGTGTTTCAGCTACGGGATGCGTGAAACAGTTGACTAGCACAAGGACAATCTTTCAGTGCGGGTCTAGTCCTATCTTGTTACAGTGATGCTGGCTCTGGAGCACAAAACTGTCAAACCACTCAGTGGTTGTTTCAGATGTTATCCACATGGTTTTTGTAGCTCGGTATTCGACGGGTAACACTTTAACACCTTTTAGCACCCTAGGGTGCAAGCTTTTCCCAATTACGAGTAGCTTCAGTTTGTGGGTACCAGCAGCATTTGAACATCCAAGCATGGTCAATCTGTCTTTAGAGTCATTCATCCCGCTGTAAGGATTATCTGCAGTGCACAGCATGCTTCGAGGCATGTTTCGCCAGTACAAAGCAGTCTCATCCGCATCTTAAACTTAGTCTGCTGAAAGGTTATTATCCGACACATATTCCGCGAACTCAACAACAAACTTCTCAGTCGCCGCTGTATCTGCAGAAAGCTTTTCTCCGCTAACTTTGAAAAAAGAAAATCCATGATATTTCTTGAATTTATGAAGCCACCCTCATGAACAGTCACAATCGTATGTTGGATTCAGTTCGGCATGGAACATATTTGCCTGTTCCATCAGCATTGGTCCCGAAATGCTAACTCCTTCAATTCGCAGCTCACAAGTTGTATCAAGGTCGCCACATTTACTACCCTGCATTGTTTTTTTGTTTTCAATTTCATTCTTTGTATAGCTGTCCGAATAAAACTTACACAGTTCAATCTTCTGTTTCTTTATATCGTTAATCATTGAAATGCTAACATCATACGATTGGCTGATATTTTCAACAGAAGTGCCAGCATACAGTTTCTTGAGAATATTGATATTTTTTTTTAATGGTGAGAACTTTTTTCTTTCGTTTACTTCTCTCTTCACTATCACTTGGAAGTTTACGTTTTGAAGACATCGTGTGTCTGCAGATACGTACAGAATAGCGATAAGAAATCACAAGCAGTCATACTACACAACTCCCCCACCCGTACCACCCGTGTTATCGGTGCGCACACAGCACGTCTAGACAGGGCATAAATTGTGCAAACAAGAGGAATTTAATGCCGCCGTATTTTTTTTACACACGCAAGACTGGCATTGAACAGACACTACGTGCGCGTGCGCAGCACGTATAGATGGGTGTAAACTGTGCCAATAATGGGAATTTAATACCTAAGGTAATAATAAATACCAGTATTTTTTTACCGCACCTTAGAAAACATCCTGAGAGTAGAATTCTGGATACGGGATGCTTTACTATGCTAGCATTTCTGTTGGGTATATAACGTATTCAGCTTGCATATACAATGGCATGACACGTTTTGAACATTATGTGTAGTACTAAAAGTTAAAGATAATGCAAAAATTAAGGGTAATAAACAGAAGTTAACTAGCAAAGCGTTACCACAGTTAAAAAAGATAGTTAGAGGAAAATTTTCACATTTCAGTCATCAAAGATTTTGATATAGTATATTCTGTGCTTATAGTTTATTCATGCGTTCCAATTAGACTATGGTTACAATTTTAGGTATAGTATCTTCTGTGCTTATAGTTTATTCACAAGTTTCAATAAGACTATGGTTCCAATTTTAGATGTACATCATTGTTAAAAATTCATATAGATACAGGTGATGCAAAACCTATTAAATAGCATCCTTACAGAGTTTCACATGCCTTAAAGCCAGACGTTAAAAGTCAAGACAAAATACATGTTTGCTAAAGTATTATTAGAGACAGTACTTTACCATGGCAAATGCCCATCAATGAAATCACTCAAAGAAGGCTAGATTGGAAGAAGCTAACTTAAGGTGCACCATCAAGGTACACATAACAACAGGTTCAAATACAGAGTGAAGCTAAATTCTAGAACTTAATAAATACAAACGGAAATTCAAATTACACAACAGGGTTTTATTTAATTAAGGGTTCTCGTACATTTTGTTTTCTTTTTAAGAAGTTACACATATTCCAGATAAGGTATGCAAAAAGGGCCATAAAGATTATTGAAAAAGCACAAACTAAAGGGGCAATCAAAAGGCTAAAGCCCAAACAAGTTAAATAGGGAAAGCAACATGTCAGCGCCCCGTCGGCTCCCGATACATATCTTCACTAACGACAGAGAAAATGCACAGCAGAAAAGACAGGGCAAAAGGCCCAAGCACAAACTCCAATGAACCAGATCAAGAAAAACTAACTCACCAATATTATCGTAGAGTAGCCGACGAGACACTGACGAGTGCAAACGGAAAGCAGTGCATAGATGGACGACCAGGATCCAACTGAACTCGAGAGCTAGGCGGCCGGCCTAGGCAATGTTGAAGGGGGGAGGGTAAGGGAGGGAGCTGAAGAGAGCAGAAGATAGCCGAGCATAGCCGAAAGGCCCCGACGAGTGGCAAAGCATCATCGCATGCTTCCAAACACAGAGTCACATTCAATAACACATCAGAACAAACCATAGGGTTCAAACAGTTTAAAAAGGGGCCCCAGTACAAACTGAGGGTACAGCACCAGTTCAAAGGGCCTTACAACTGCTCATTTGTGAAAAATCAAGTGACATATTTAGTGCACATTGTGTCGTCAAAAGGTGTGGTCCCAGATCCTCGTAAGTTGAAAGCTATTGAAAATTTACCAGACCTAAAAATTTGAAAGAAGCAAGATCTGTTGTTGGTTTGTTTATATGCTACAGAAAATTTGTACCCAACTCTGCAGAAATAGCTAGACCTATGACATAGCTAACCAAAATGAAGGTTCCTTTTATATGGTGAGATGATCAAGAAAAAATTTTAATACATTAAAACAAAAATTGATACAACCTGTTCTAGCTTATCGAGACTTTTCAATGCCTTTCATAGTAAGTACAGATGCCACAAATGCTGTAGGAAAGTATTATCACAGGTAATGTCAGCAAGCGTGGTCTATAGCCTATGTTAGTAGACAACATAATTCAGCTGAGATTAGTTATTCCACAACTGAAAAGTGTATTTGGAAATAAGTTCTTTAGATCATATATATATGGTCATAAGTTTATAACTGTGACAAGTCATACAACATTGAAACATTTATTAAACCTTAAGGATCCTAATTCGAAGTTAACTAGGTGGGCATTCAGATTAACAGAGTTTGATTATGAAGTAGTGCATAAACCAGATAATATCATCTAAATGCTGATTGTTTTTCTAGAATGGTTAGTGTAATAACAACACACGACATTACCATAGAAGTAATTCGAAAAGCTCAAAAAGAAGATGCGTTGTCGAAAAATCCTTAACAATACAGAAAAATACTATTTCTTCGATAGGAAAGGCATCTTACGTTGTAAGAACAAGGATAACATACTAGAACAAGGATAACATACTCACCGTTATTCCTAAAAATTTGGTAGACGATGCTGTCAAACACTATCGTGAAAATACATTTTCTGAACATCAAGGTCAAAAACGAACTCAAGCATTATAAAGGACCATTTATTAGTGGGATAAAATATATACAAAAATTTTATTCCACAACGTGATGATTGTTTAAGAAGGAAAGGTTTAAGAAAAAATAAAACTGAATTAGGAAAAATGCCAACAGTAATGAAGCCATTTCAGATAATATCACTGGACATTTTAAGTTCTTTACATATTAGTAATAATGATAATAAGTGTATGCTGGCTTTCACAAATTATTTTACTACACATTGTGAAGTCATCCTGATACCGGAATAAGCACCAGAAGTAGTACTGAAAAATTTTGTACAGCATGGCTATCAGGACCAATTATTGACAGATCAGGAACTAAATTTTGTATCCAGGTTAATGTTAGCTACATGTAAGTTATTGCAAATCAAGAAGTTACAGACAACCCCATTTAGCCTTCAATGTAATGAGAAGCAAGAAAAAATTCACTTAACATTAGCAAATATGATTTCACAGTTTGCGGACAAATATGGAAGCGATCTGGAAAATTATTTGCCCTATGTAATCCATGCATATATGTCAACCCCTCATTCTGTGACAGGGTACATATAGTCTGAACATTTTATTATACAGAAGTAATGTAAATTTACCAGCTTTAGGCGATTTAGATGTTAAAGAGCCTGGATTAGATCAAAACAGTGTGATAGAAAATAATTTACAAAGACTGCAAAGCATATTAGCAGAATTTTATGATATAAACATTCAAGAATCACACAAAGGGAGATAAAACAAAAAGAAAATTATGATAAAATACTAACATACATTCATTTGTAATTGGGGATTCAGTACATTTCCAATGCCCTGCTAATAAGAAAAATAGATCACATAAGTTTAATAAAGTATAGGAATGTCCATTTACTATTTTTAATTGAGCTCTAGTAAATGTGGGATGTTACTAGATAAGCGTAAAATTGTAGTGCATAGTGATCATTTGAAATTAACCCTTCAAGGAATATTCAACGCTAGTAAAAGTGAAGTAAAACATATCCCACATAAAATAAATTACCAATATACCGAAAATAAGATAGAAAGCAATCATAGTGATAGTTAAGTTGAAATACCTCCATGTTTAATAATGCAATAAGTAGGTGAAATGCAGCAAGTTTTTACAGATTCCAATACATCTGTAAATCAGATGACCCAGTAGATTATCTTATAGCTGACTAGGGACCATTTTTTTATTTAAAGTCTCAAGTAAATAAAGAAAGGGAAAATTAATATGTCAATTATGTTATACAAGGTGAGTCGGGAAGAAAGGTACATACTTTGAGGGGTGATAGTACTGGTGATTCTGAACAAAATGTTTCTAATAAACATATGCCCTTTTCTTAAGAGTTTCAGAGAAAACCTAATGAAAACAACAAGGAACGGGAAGTGTCCAGGTGACTGTAAATCATGATACTGTTATCATATGTTTTGTTTAATTGTGTACATTTCCTCACAAAACCTTTTCAAACACTACACCACCAACTTCAATACATTTTGCTGCTCTGAAAGACAGCTGCTGCGTTGCTGATCTGAGCTCATTAGTACATTGCTTTGAGCACAAGCATGGTAAATACGAGCGAGAAGTTCCTCTCTTGTGTCCACCCTGCACGTGTAGACTTCACTTTTAAGCCAACCCCACACACAGTAACCCAATAGGGTGACCTCGGTGGCCAAGCAATGACTCGAAGGCGACCGATCCAACGCCCAGTATACGTTTCGTTGAAGAACTGTCACTGGCCATACAAAATGTGCAGGAGCTCCGTTTTGCTGAAAGTACATACGAGCTCTTGTTGCCAAAGGGATATATATCATCCAAGCATTTTAGTAATACGTTTTGAAGAAAGTCAAGATACTGTACTCCATTAAGACGACTATCTAAAACTACTGGACTGGTGAGGTAATCATCAAAAATAACGCACCAAACGTTAACTGAGAAACGTCGTTGAAAATTTCTTTCTACAGTAGGGTGTAGATTTTTGTCTACCCATACGTGAAAGTTGCGAGTGTTGTTGATTTTGTTGCGGGTAAATGTTGACTCATCAGTAAACAGAATATATGGAATTAATTGATCATTGGCAATGAACAACTGACAGAATTCTTGCCAGTGGACACCATCTCCTTCATGCAGATGTTGTACACAGTGTCAATGATATGGATATAGACCCTGCTCGTATACCATAGTAGGCAGTTAAGTCAGCCTCTGAGCTCCCTAGTGCTGTTATCAGGATGGGAGTGCGAAGAGAAACTGATATTCTGATTTCCGGGGCCACCTGCCAGGTTGATACTAGCAGGGCGGAAAACATTTGACGTGTTCTGTCATACATTACATAAGTGTAACATATTTGTGAGTTGCAGTTCAGTATATGCGAAAACTATTATACAAAGTTGCTACGTTTTACTTCCGTCCATAAAAATACACAAGGTTTTGAAAAAAAAATATTCAGTCAACCAAAATTAACGGAAGTGATGATGTATTCAAGCAAATCTGAAAATAAAATATATTTATCCTACTACAAAATAATAGTCCGAGATTATAAATCAGACTAATTAACCCTTCAAGGAATATTCAACGCTAGTAAACGTGAAGTAAAACATGTCACATATAAAATAAATTACCAAAATACACGAAAATACTGTTATTATACTGATATTTCTTTAATTCTACATCAAAGGGCACTGTAAAAAGATGTACAATGTGTGTGTTCGTAATAATACTTGGCTGTGGAATAGGCCTGCAGCACGCAATACCACACACAAAATTACAGGTTAAAAAATTAAATAAATAAAAACAACCTTTTTAAAAAAAATTAAAAATTGTGAACTAAAAAAAATTTTTCACTGGTATATTTTAGGTTCAGAATAACCCCTCTCTTGGTAATTCGTCATATTATAGACAATTGCACATAGAAGTATAAAATATAACATATTTTCTAAACACTAACAGTAAACTCACGATTATCCATGTTAATTGGTGCTGCGCCACACACGGATAATCGGGAAACACGAATAACCCGAAAATAGCACAAATGATAGTATAAAAATGAAAAAAAATTATAAATAACTAACTCAAATACCATACTGAGTAATGGTCTCACCTACAAATAACGTATTTCCCAACCTTTCCACCAAAATAAATAAAAGTATGTCTGGGGTGCACGGTAAAAACTATAAAAAAATAATGGTGAAATTCCGTTAATCCACTCTTGTGCGCAGCAGTTAAAACTTTCATGTTCCAAATTTTGTTTTTTTTTTTTTAATTTTGTTGTTTACAGTGTTTAAAGTCGCCCGGATAATCCAAAAACCGGTTAATCGATACACTGATAATCTGGAGTTTACTGTACATATGTATACACATACATACATACATTAATGTTTAAGATTGAGGCGCTATCCATTATACATGTTACTAATTTTATTATTTAATTACAAACTAAGACACAAAACTATACAAAACACAAAAAAAAACTAAAGCACTTCTGGCCTCTCTCTCTCTCTCTATATATATATATATATATATATATATATATATATATATATATAAACATACATATTCATATACATAGAAAATATATACATTTATGTATGGCCGCAGAACTTAGCTATCTATGTACGCATATTTTATAACAATGAGTTACCAAGAGAGTATATATGACAAATAAAAAAGTTAAATTTATTATTTTACTTTTTAGTTCACATTTTTTAAAACAAACTTATTTTTTTACTTTAACTTTTTTTTCTCTTTTTAGTCTCAAATCTCTGGAACTTATTTATTCGTTTGTCGGACTACTTTATACAACATTTGCAATTTAAATTAGAGATAAACATAATTTTTAGTTCACGCAATTTTAATAATAAAATGATATACGTGTAATGTAACCTATAATATTGTATTGCCACTGACCTTACATATCTAAGTATGCCAAATTTAAGCTCAATCAGATAAAAAACAAATGGTTGAGAAATGGTTTGCAAATTTTGAAACAGTAAACTTACATACGAACATTGCAAGTTTCATAAAACTTTGTAATAATGAAAGCATATAATTAAAATTACTTGACACAATTCAATTCGATTTAGTTTGTTGACTATCCGTTCATAAAGTATAGGTGAAAAAACAAAATATAGTAAATGCAGTGTATTAATTGTGAATGAAAAATGTTTTATTTTCTTACGAAAAAAAATAAAAATCTCAATATACAGTGAACCCTCAATAACTCGGACTAAAACAGGGGGAAGAAGCTGTACGAGTTACGATTTGTCTGTGTATTCGAGGGAGTTCATGGAAGAATTTTTTTTATTGCTGTAATTAGTACATATAAGCCAAGTAGATAATGTTTTCTTGGTTACCAAATAAATGACAGTTTGATATGGACTTAGATATTTTTTTAACTTGAAAATGTTCTCATTTTGACTTTGAGCTACCAATTTTATTACCATCATAATCATAAAAATTTGTTAATATTTTTTGCAGTGAAAATATAGTCTTTACAAAACAAGATATGACTGGTGCAATGCTAGGGTTCGAAAACCCAGAGTATACGAAGCACGACAAAGCCGTCAACATTATGGCAGAAAAGGTAATCCGTATAAACTGCATTTTGACAAGTAGTTGCAACGGTCTGCAATTTAATTTAAACTACTAACACAAAAAAAATTATTAATTTTCATTGTTTCATTAAACTTTGACAAAAACATGTGGTATACAAGACAACGTTAGTTATCTTTACGGTGAACATGGATACACTTGACATACAATTAATAAATAAAGCTGAAATAATGGTGTTTGACAAAAACTACACACTAATAAATTTCAGAAACAGGCTAAGTCCTTGATTTTTTAGTATACACAGGCGCCACTACAAACATTGATATAGATGCAAACTTAGGTATTTCTGGTTCCATTGTCAAGACCCTTCTGACACCATATCTTGGAAAAAGACACTGCCTGTACACAGACAATTAGTACTTAAGCCCTACCCTTTTTCAGAACATGAAACTGAAGCCTGTGGTACAGGAAGAAGCTGTACGAGTTACGATTTGTCAGTGTATTCGAGGGTACTGTAATTAACATGATATGAAACAGACAGGAAGAAGAGCTAAAGTGAATAAAGGTAGGCCTCGCATCGTGGACCTGTTTATATCACATATACTATGCTTTACAAATAATTTTGAATTGTAAATAAAAAAAAAATCCAGGGTCTAAAGTGTAATATTTGATGTAAATATTTCATACATAATTAGAAACTCACGAGGATTGACACTTACTGGATGTCTTCATCGTTGTATGTTTGGTTTTTTCTCCATGCATCAGGCTCCATAACTATATCTCGTATAAGAGGAACTCTGTTTGTTGGTGATAATCCAGACCTGGCTGCAGTGATAGTAACAGTGGCAATATATACTGCTTTGTACGTATCAATTTACAGGAGGGGATAGTGGGGAAAGTATCACTAATGTGGAGAACTATAAAATAAGGTCAAATAACCTAGGCCAGCCAACTGCTAGCCTGATAATTACGCTCACCTTCTACCATGTTGCTTGTGTCTGCAGAGGAGACATTCTGTGTGTGTGTGTGTGTGTGTGTGTGTGTGTGTGTGTGTGTGTGTGTGTGTGTGTGTG
>PNEQ01032277.1:0-26196 GCA_003012365.1 Medauroidea extradentata
AAAAAAAAAAAAAAAAAAAAAAAAAAAAAAAAAAAAAAAAAAAAAAAAAAAAAAAAAGCAAGGCAAAGTTATCTCCGCAAAGTCAACATTCCCCGATTTACGGTATAAATAAGCAATATCATTTTAACTGCTCGTACATCAATGAAGTAATTAATTTTAAACCTTACCGGTGTTACACCAGTGTCGTCATCTTCCCTTCCATCTTGCTTCGGCACTTTGATAAAATATGAAAATAGATTATTTCCTTTTCTTTTATTCACACACATCAAAACTTTCGTGCAACGTAACTTCACAAAAAAATAAAATTACGTTTTTAAGCAGCGTAAAAACGGCTCGAAAAAGCTGATGTAGCACAGACATTTACAGCGCTGCAGAAGTGATACATTCAGTCTACAGACTGAGACTAGAGTCAGGTCATGTGGATACCAAACTCGGCACACTTTCTGGTCCCTTGAAGCAGGCAGTGCTATTGTTTGAAGGGCGTGGTTCAAGGGGTAGGTAGTGGCTGACCAGCCTGCAACCCTGCTGTGACAAGAGACAGCACTCAGAAAAAAAAAATAAAAAAGTAGACGGGAAAGAGAGAGGCTTTGGCCCGGACGTGAATTCTTGCAACGTAGTACAAAATACACCTAATTCCAGATTCCAATGGAGCAGACACATTATTATTATTTTTAAACAAACCTACATCATGTATTTGTGAACATTTTAGTAATTAAATTGCCGAAAACTTTCATAAATATATTTATGCAGCATTGGGTTTATATTTTCAAATTTGAGTCTTTCGGTTTCGGGGGGGGGGAGCTGGCCCCCTTGCCACCCCCCCCCCTCTGGATACGCCGTTGGATTTAACTAATGATATACAATCAAATACGGTACAATTCAGTGAAGGAAACGTCGTTAAATTTTGAAGGAATCATACTATAAATAGCACATGCAGTATAGGTAGTATTCAATGAAAATAGCGTAAGGAATGTACTGTAAGCAAAATATCATTGATTTTTACTGATCGTTTGTTCTAATAGTAACATATATTTGTATTTTGCCCTGTAGTTCGTAACTGAAATGATTTGTTTTAACTCTTCTGATAACATGTTCCAGAGACGACTAGCTTTGTATGTGAACGACCGTTTGTAGAGTGCGCTTCTGTGTCGGGGTATCTGAGAATTTGATCTATGTCTAGTATTGTACGAATGGACTGAATTATGTTACACAATTTTGGAGGATAAGTACTGGGGCGTGCTGCTTACAATAATTGACTTTAGCTGAGTTGAAAAGTTTAAGAGTCTTCTATTTTCCATGCTTAACCAGCCAGATTTTGACAATGTCTGTGTTACATAGTCTCTTCTCTTTAAATTGTAGGCGAATCTAAGGCAAGTATTTTGTAGTTTTTGTATTCTGTACTGTAGTGTGTTTTCTAAGGTGTTAAACAGTCCTACGCAGTAGTTGAACGGTGAGAAAACAAGGGTGTCGCATAGCTTAAGTTTGAGGTCTTGCGGGAGAATACGTTTGAATTTATAAAGGTGCTTGAGTTTGTAATACCCACTCTGAATGTATAACGCAAAATGTTTTTTCCAGGTTAACTGCGGGTCAAATGTTACTCCGAGGTTACGATGAAAGTCGCAACGGGGGACTAGGCTACCATTGATTGTTATTTCCGTGAGGTTATTATGTTTATTAAATTTGTTCAACATCTTGTTGGTACCCATGACCATGAATTTGCATTTGTCTGCATTTAATTTTAGTCTATTTTTAGTGCACTATTTGTGCAGTCTATCTAGGTCCTCATTAATTTTTACAACTGAGTTTTCAATTCCATGCAAATCTGTTTCCAGATATAATTGTGTATCGTCAGCAAATTGGTGGCACAAAACATATTTAAGTTGTTTGAGGAGCTCCGACACGCATATAGAGAAAATTAGTGGTGCTAGTATACTTCCTTGAGGGACACCGGTGTACACGTATCTGTCTTCGCTTTTATTGACTCCAGTTGTTGATTCTAGGAGAACCTGCTGCATTCAGTTAGTTAGGTAGTCACGGAACCTATTTAATGCTTTTTGGGAGACGTTAATATCCGCGATCCTTTCAAGCAATATATTATTATCGACGGTATCAAACGCTTTGGAAAAGTCTAGAAAAATTAACAATACTACTTTAGAATTATCCATTGCTTTTAACACGTACTAATCCGTTACATCGGTTAGGGTCATGTACGTGCTGTGGCCTTTGCGGAACCCGGATTGTTTGTTGTACAGGATGTTACAGGTTTCTGTATATTCACTCAGTTGCTTGTTTACCACTTTTTCTGCCACTTTAGACAGAGTGGGGAGAATGCTAATAGGGCGAAGATCTTTGTATTCACATGGCTCCGATACTTTTGGAAAAGGAATTATTTTAGAGGATTTCCATACTTTGGGGAAGACAGAGTTAACAATTGAAAAATTTATAACGTTTAATAGTGCTGATATGCAGTAAGGTGTTCATAATTTGATCATGAAGATATTGATTTCGTCCCGACCAATTGCTGTAGGTTTGATACTATTTATAATCTTGTACAATTCTGAATGGCCGACAGGTGTTAGGTCGAATTAAATAATGTTGATAATATTATGTCAGACAGTACCAAAAGTGTTTGCTAACTGTGCTTTTAAAAGAACAAAAAGTGCATTCTCCTTATTTGGTACAATTCAGTGTAGGGAGAGTCACATAAACTATGCATTTTGTGGTCCTACGCCAAAAGGGAATAACACTGAATTACTTAAAAGTATGCTTTTCATATTAGGGCATATCTGTTCATTATGTTTTATTTAGTCACGGAAGTCATCATTTAGAAATTTCAAATTATTATGTCTAAAAGGTGCATTAAGAATCACACAGGGCGTGTCTCAGCATACGACTTAAGTCAGTGTTGGAATGACGTAATAAAATAATTTTCGTAATCACATGTCAGATTGTTCTCAAGCTATCGCAAACGCATCCCTTCTAAAGATATAAATGCGGAAGTGTGTATATTGCTTTGTTCTTCTTCAACGCTGCAATGGAGCAAATGGTACTGTTACGCTGCCTGTGAAACAGAGCTGGAGTGTAATTTTGTAATTACTAATTCAAGCTAAAATTGCCGAATGGATTTTGATGAAATTTCGTGTGAAGGTGTCTTACGCATTGGAATAACACACATAATATTTTATATCCCGGAAAAATGCACGATTCCAGGGGGCTACCTTTTTACATTTAGCATAATTCCTTAATATAGTTTCTTCAAATTTAAACGGCTGAACGGATTTCGATGAAATTTGGTAAAGATGTTACATGTGTTCTCAATAACATACTTTTTATTCTGAAAGATGAGTAGTTCCTGTGGGATTTAATTCTGTGTTTGGACGTGTCTGTTTATTAGTATATCTGTAGGTAGGTAGTCTATGTATGAAATAATGTCATATATGCTAAATATCAATGCTGAACTTCGTAACGGTTACCGTATTTAGATGTGTTTCCTGTGAATTATTCGCTATTTATTATTTTTGAATTTATTAATTACTCTTACGTAATACAATGATCTGAGCTATACTAAGTAATTTTTTCACTTTGATTTTTATATATTATATATGTTAAATGCCCAATTTTTTTGCATATGAAATTAACAACATCACCCCCCCATATATATATACATATATATATATATATATATATATATATATATATATATATATAGAATATATACAATGTTACTTAACGTATGTTACAACACTTCGGAGGTGATTCCTTACCAAAAATGAAGTAAAGTTACCCGATGTAGTTTTTGCCTCTCGCAATTCTGAAGGGAATCCACCCTTCAAAATCAAATTTAAAAATTGTATTTTGGCAGCATGTTGGAAACGATATGGAGTTAAATTACAATTCTTTGCACAATGATTAGTGTTACTGAGATCTTCAGCGCATCAAGAAATCGCACTTTAAAACTCTCCCTTCCATAAAAACAAACGGAGTTTGTCACCCTCTTATTGACTACAACTTTTGGGCCGTTGAGTGTTTTGAGCATTTCCTGTTGCCTTTCTGGGCGGTACAACCTGAGTAACAAAAAAAAAAAAAAAAAAAAAAAAAAGGTCCTCTTGTTTCAAGTTGCTATATTTCACCGTTTGCAATAAATCGCACTCTAGTGTGTCTGTGCTAACAATGAAATACCTGGAAAGTAGACAAAAACAGCTCAACCCGCAATGGAATCGCACACAGAAGACTTGTAAATTCCTTTTGCACTTTGGTAAATGCATCCTGTGTTACAGTTCTTTAGAATAATTTCTCATATCAACCAAGTAAACCTCAAAAAACTTAATTTCAAGCAATTCCATATACCTATCACACACCATGTTTGACGTATTTAGATGTGAATTTCTGTAAAAAGCGAACTAATTTCGGGTGACAACGATGCTATAACCTAGTAGTACAGGTTGTAATGCTCACTTCACATGCAATGTATTGCAGCCAATGATTATTTGAATGAATGTTTCTTATAAACGGTGCATTCTAGATATGAAACAAGACGACATTTTTGTTGCTTAGGATGTACTGCTCAGAAAGGCAACAACGAATTTCGGGTGACAACGATGCTATAACCTAGTAGTACAGGTTGTAATGCTCACCTCACATGCAATGTATTGCAGCCAATGATTATTTGAATGAATGTTTCTTACAAACGGTGCATTCTAGATATGAAACAAGAGGACCTTTTTGTTACTTATGTTGTACTGCTCAGAAAGGCAACAACGAATTTCGGGTGACAACGATGCGATAACCTAGTAGTACAGGTTGTACTGCTCACCTCACATGCAATGTATTGCAGCCAAATGATTATTTGAATGAAAGTTTCTTATAAACGATGGATTCAAGATTTGAAACAAGAGGACCTTTTTGTTACTTAGGATGTACTGCTCAGAAAGGCAACAACGAATTTCGGGTGACAACGATTCTATAACCTAGTAGTACAGGTTGTAATGCTCACCTCACATGCAATGTATTCCAGCCAATGATTATTTGAATGAAAGTTTCTTATAAACGATGCATTCAAGATTTGAAACAAGAGGACCTTTTTGTTACTTAGGATGTACTGCTCAGAAAGGCAACAACGAATTTCGGGTGACAACGATGCTATAACCTAGTAGTACAGGTTGTAATGCTCACTTCACGTGCAATGTATTGCAGCCAAATGATTCTTTGAATGAATGTTTCTTACAAACGGTGCATTCTAGATATGAAACAAGAGGACCTTTTTGTTACTTATGTTGTACTGCTCAGAAAGGTAACAACGAATTTCGGGTGACAACGATGCTATAACCTAGTAGTACAGGTTGTAATGCTCACCTCACATGCAATGTATTGCAGCCAATGATTATTTGAATGAAAGTTTCTTATAAACGGTGCATTCTAGATTTGAAACAAGAGGACCTTTTTGTTACTTAGGATGTACTGCTCAGAAGTTCTAGTCAGTAAGAGAATTACCACCCCATTATTTGTCATGAAAATGCGAGTTCGGTTTCTTGATGGGTTGAAGATCTCAATAACGCTAATAATCATAGTGCAAAAAATTTATAATTTAACTCCAAGTCGTTTTCGATAGTTTGCAAAAATACAATTTCTAAATTTGATTTTCAAGGGTAAATTTCTTCGTTTAGAACTGCACTATAGGCAAAAGTTTCATCGGGTAACTTACTAATTTTTGATACAGAATCACCTTCCAAATTTTGTAACATAAGTTAAGAAACATCCTGTGTATTTATATATATGTTTGTGCCGGTGTAGCACACGCATTACGTCATAGCAGAACAGTTGGATCATCATGAACGTCGACTGTATATTTCCCGGTGTGGAAATATTTGTTATAAATGTTGGCGTAAAATCGTAAGGATCACATACCTGGTAATTAGACCACATTCTCGCCTCAGTTGACTGCAATCAAGGGCAGTGTAGGAGCTTGCCAGCCACATCCGAACATCACCACGCTCAGACATTAGACAGACAACAGTCCCAGAACTGCGCTGGACTGACCAGGCAGTGCCTTTCAATACAAGTAGATGGTACCACGTGGTTCTAGACTGTTCTTGTATGGGCAAGACGGGAGGAGACTTCCTGCATATAGAAGCTTCTGAGCACTGTACAGGTCATGGAGAATCTGCAGGCAACGAAGTAGGATTGCTAGTCAGATTACAGGCTGCCTCGACAAGTGCCAGATATAGAGTTCTTTCCTCGTTATGACTTACCTACCTACAGCTTGCGCCAAGGGTCAAATGCTAAAATGTACACAATGGCAATGCCACAATGCTTCACACAACATCAAAATCAAATTTGAAAAAACATTCGTGGACACCTTAGACGAGAGTCTAGCGGGAGAAATGCAACTACGTCTCAACCGTTCTGCGAATGCGCGAGTATTTGCAGGGCCACGCATTAATTTTTATTATAGTTTCCTAACCTAACAATACCGAACTTTGAATCATAGCATAGCATTATGTTCGTACATTATACTAATATAAAGTAATTTTAACTAACGTAAACTAAGGGAAGGCGCGAGGGACCTTTTGAGATGCAATTGCATTTCTCCCTCTTCACAAACACGCAACGTACTGAATTTCCGACACTGGATCCAAAAGAATTTAACTGTACATGACGGTGGCTACAGAAGGACAAACTAGATACCGGTATTTCAATAATTCTGCAGAGATAGTTTTTATAGGGTTTTTGGTCTTGAACTCTGATTTTAATATACCTAGGTGTGGTCATTGACACGTGGTCGCTATGTTAGTGATGCCTGTAGTTGTAAGTATAATGTCGGAATCACATAGGTGCGACAGAAGCGACAAAACGAGCGCAATGCGACACTGAAATGTTTCGTTATTGCGAACACTAGTTTGGCTGCCGTGCGACAGATACTAATACAATTTACACGTAAATAGTTCATTGCACTTCATACTAACCTCTAGCACGACAGCCGCAAATGTTCACAGTATTTCAGATATTTCCATTTTTTTTTTTTTTAATATTTAAAATACTCACTGGCATTCCTAAATGTGGAAAGAAACGCACAATTACACATTTGTTTAAAATTGTTATGATTAGTTTACAAAAAGAACAAAACGCTCTCTGTTAAAATAAATAAACGCAGTATACCACCAACCTCCCAGGTTTACCAACATTCAGGCGCATAGTACAATTCCGACTTGATTAAAATCGACATAGTCTCTATTCGGAACTCGCGTCGCGTCCGCAATATTTGTCGCGTCGAGGTCACAGAAACCTTGGTGCTGGTTGGCGGACATTTATTGTATTAGTGTGCGTCAGGAAACTGATACTTTTTCAACATGTTTGTCAGACTTCATATTTTATAAGTATTCAATGTACAGTTTTACTCTGATATTTTTGAAGATAGATCTTTCGTTTAAATTAATTTAGCTTCTCAAAGGTTAGGTGCTAACTATTTTCAAAGTTGACGCAATGTAATTAGAACTGTGGGAAGTTGTAACGTAGTAGTAAATTGTTCTGTTTTCACATCAGAAATGATAATTGTAATTCTGCACCAGAAATATGTTGTATTTAAAACTGTCAGATTATCATATTGATGATTGTAACAGTTTATGGGCTTTTTCTACGCACAAAATATATTTGGAAAACCTAATAGCTTATACACCTTCATTTAATTTTTCTACTACATTCATTTCTGTTAGGTTGTAGGACCTTACCCTTTTATTATTCCTTACCATAAGTGTGATGTGATATAGTAAACATCTACATTTAGGGGTAATTTTCTCTGTAACACATTCTCTTGTTGGACTTAGTAGAGTTGGGAATGTTGTGCTAAAACTAAGTATATCCTCACTTCCGCTATGTTCGGCACAATATATACATTTATGTTCAAACGTTAATTCAAATTTTCTCATTCTGAATAGCTATCCAACAGGATCCACAGGAACCTTACATTTTGCCGGGAAAAAGTCTGCATCAACGAACCTTAGAACAGCAATTGAGCAACGCGATGTGTAAAATCTGCCTAAAATTATAAAATTAAAAAAAAAAAAAAAAAAAAAAAAGTTTATATTTGTGCATATTACCTTAGTATCGAGATAGTGTAATAAATTGTGTATACTGTAGTCCTATGTCAAATTGTTCCACAACCACAGATATCACGAATTATGCTCTTCAAACTGTAGCAAGTATAATTCATCATGTTACTTTATTTAATATCGGTATAGTAAAATCAAGAAATTGCCGGCATAAATAATCAGCCTCATTTCCTCAACGTGAGTGAATAATAACGTGAAAATTGCCACCGTTTTTATAATGGAAAGAAGGCGTGAGCAAAATACACAAGTCGTGTAACTTTACTATGAATTATATGTGCACCAAGTTTGGTGAAATTATGAAAATTTGCTATTCACATAATTCATGTAAACAAAAATTTTTCGAATAGCTGTAATTTCGATAGTACGAACACGACATGAACGAAATTTATAAACATCAAGTCACCTTACTGAGTGTACTGACAGTTTGATGAAATTCTGAAAAATAGTTGCTTAGATATTTCGAGTGTTCAAAATATGTTCTAATGGCCACTATTTTTTAAATATTAATACGCGCATGAACAAGGTTGTAAAAGTCGTCGTTATACTAAGTATCCTATAAATATTAAATAAATATATCTTTTTTAAATTCTAAAAAACGATTCCATAGATATATTGTGTACAAAAAAATTAAATCGCCACCACCTCCAAAATAAGAACATGGCATGAGCAATACTTACCCTTTAAAGTCAAGTCACTCAAGTAATAAAATGTGCCTAGTTTGAAAAAAAAAATGGTTCTCCAGATATTTCGTGTGATAGAAAATTTTTTTAATTGCCTCCATTGTGAAAATATGAACACAACATGAACTAAATACATAAAGGCAAGTCATCTTGCTAAGTGGAATAAGTGTACCAGATTTGACGAAATTCGGAATAATGTTTCCTGAGATGGTTGTTATATTAGGTAAAAAAAATCTAAAAATGAATCCCATAAAAAATTAACACAGCATAAACAAACTACATAAAAGTGGATTCACCCTACTAAGTACTATACGTTTACCTAGTTCTATGAAATTCTAAATTATAGTTTCTCACATATCAAGTACTAGCCGGCCGGCTGCGGCTTTGCCCGCGTGAAATTATGTAATGTAAACAGTAACTCTGGATAAAAGATGTGATGAAGGCATTTAAAAGCTAGCGTACTCAACAGTGAACTATAAATTGTCTTAGCTCAGTGTAAAGAGCGCGCGCAATATGCTCGTATGATGTCATAGTAATTCCCATCGCAAAGTCTTGCACGGGATACGAACCCGTAACCCCACCCCTTCCACACCTCAAACTTTATACAATACCTGAGTGAATGCTTAAAGGCAGGCCATGATAATTCTTTCGTACGTACGCGCTACAGTCCAAAGAGGTTTTATTTATGAGTAGGTTTGCAAAAAGAAACGACTGTTGAATTATTTCTCCGTAATCATTCTCTTTTTTGGGATACTGTAACATTTTACTGCTTTTCACCTACTTAATTTTCGAATTTCATAAAAACCCGAATTTGATTTGTAGTTATTTAAATAAGCTTCATTCTTAACAAAAAATCATCTCGATATCTGAACGGGTATAAGCGGTACAAAAGATTATTTGAAATTTCATTTTATTTTTTTAAACAGTTTTCAAGGATGAATTTCGAAAAAACCTGAAATTACTTTTTTTTTATATTTACGTAAGATTCATTTTAAAACAAAAACCATTTCAATATTTCCACTGGTTTATGAGATAAGTGGGATTAATATTAAAACACGTTTCATTTTTTAAAAGAGCTTTCAAGGACGAATTTCGATATACTTTTTAGATATTTACTTAAGCATAATTTTTTTTAATTACCTCACTATCTGAAATGGTTGAGGAGAAATCAAGGAATAATGAAAAACACATTTTACGGCTTTTCACCCCCTTAATTTTAGAATTTCGCAAAATTGAAAAAATTCGCCAATATGCATTTCTTTGGGCAATATTATGAAGTTAAAAAATTTATGATAGCATTCCCGGTTAATGAGATATCAAGGAATCTTTTAAAACACATTTCACATTTTTTCATCCCCTTAATTGTCGAATTTTGAAAAATCCTTTCTTATAATGGTGCCTACGGGGCAAGGGGAAGCTTCTCTCAAAATTTCATGATTCTAGGTCCAGCGGTTTGGGCTGTGCGTTGATGAGTGAGTGAGTGAGTGTGTCAGGACACTTCATTTTATATATGAAGATGAACGAAAAATAAATAAATAAATAATGGCCGCCATTTTGAAAATATGAACACGGCGTGAACAAAATACACGAAAGTCAAGTAAGGTGTTTCATGTTTGAAAAAATTCGGTCCATGTGTTAAAAAGTAGGACAAAAAAAACACACAGCCAACAACAAACACACACACACACACACACGCACGTGCTGTTTCCCGCAAACAACGTTCGAGAAACGACGTTACGTGGGACAAGTATTAGGCGGACATGAGTATGCAGGAGGTTGACAGCCGGGGCCACAGACTAGCCGGGTCTGAATGGGAAGACAACTACGCAGTTTCAGAAAAGCTTACCGTATTTATTATTTTTGTACAACAAAGAATAAAATAAGCAGTAGTAGCTTATCTGAATATTACTACACTACTTTATAAATTTATTTTGCCAGCGATCAAGTTAAAATTCTTACAAAAAAACTGATCACATTTTGTACCTATTTTCGCTACACTCTCATACGGAATAGGTTTTTTTTTTATTTTTATTTATTTTTTTTTATTTTATATATATATATTTCGGGGGATTTTGTACGTTCGTATTTACTTAGTAGTTACTAGGTAATACTTGTTTTCTTTTACAGTTTATATATAAAGTGAACAAAAATAAAAAAAATACCACGCAAGCAACGCTCGACATTGCCGCAAGTGTCAGAAACTCCAAGTATCAGGCGGACATGAAGTACATAGAAGTAACGCCGTAGAAAATTGTATTAAAATCATGTCGGCCTTTATAAAAATACATTTATCGCCAAATAATATCATCTGACCAAGTTTATTAGGTGGTTTTTATTAGTAATTTACTGCTTTCCTTTGTCAACGAGGTTTTTACAATGAAATAAACACGCGTTAGTTTGTTTCCGCATCATCTCGAACAAACAGTACCGGGCTTACGAAGTAGATAGCAGCACTCGACACCTCAACATTGTGTTGCGATCTAGCGGCGAAATCCTGAACTACTATCACGGTCACATTCCTAACAATGTTTTTTTTTTGTAAATGCGAACAAAGCCAAAATAGGACAAAGTACAGTCCGTGTCAATGAATTAAACAATGCGACGGTTTAATTAATAGCTTGAATTTGAAACTACACCATTATAATTCACAGCATGAATCTTTTATTGTTATTTTGTGGCAGTTTTCACAGTTCCATAAAAGTATTTATTATACAGTTTTTGAAATTCATTGAAATAAGTTAAATGCTAAATTTTTTAACACCTGTGTCTTGTTATCCAAAAAAAAAAAAAAAGTTATTATTCAATATTTTACAGCATATATAAATTATCAACAAAACTATCACAGCTACAGCCACGCAGTGTGATTTTTTTGTTTATAAAATTATATTTTAAGGTGCAAAATGGTGCTATTTAAGGTGTTTAGTAACCAAAAATTTTAATTTACAACTTTAAGAAACTGTAATATTTAAATGATCTAGGCCTATCTTAAAAGGGAAGCCCCCACCCCCCTACTGGCCTTGTGGATCTGTCAGTGTTGCAAGTATCTTTTACTTTCTTTACACGTTTTCACCCTGTGAGAGCATATATATCTGATTTGGGTACACACTCATATAAAGATTAATTAGGTACTTAAAAGTAAGTTGCTTGAAGTTTTTTTTATAATGTAGCCTATCTTCCTTCAGTCATACACGGTATTATTAATTTAAACCAAAACAATTTTCTTGTGCTTTTTGTAAACCTATATAGAATTTTATTAACTAATGTACTCATATTTCCTTGATTTAGGAAGGGGAAAAAAATCATCTTTAAATTTGTTCACAAATATTCTCCTAATTAAGGGACTGTATATGAAATTACGAAACGACTTTTATCCTGAAGAAGCTATAAGAAATATTATAGTATAAGATAAGTACCATTTCAAAAAGAGAATTTTAGCAAGTAAAGTTACCTGTCAGGAATCCAAGGCATTACTTTTGAATCACGTGGTTTCAAATCTAAGTCATTTTATAACTATTTAAGGTTTTTATTTAGCAACATAACTTCCTTTCTTAAAATTGCAGTAAAACCCATTACGTGAATCAGAAATTTTCCATTTTAATTTTTATAATGTAGGTACATACCTAAAGTTTGGTTTTACACAGTTTTGAAAATCAATTCAGGTAAGGAACGCTTCCCATCATCCACTAGCTGAGTAAGCCACTTTCTGGCATTTCTGACACTTACCAACATAGCAGTGGATAAGTTGGCAATTTCTGGCCGGATGTTGGCCTTCAGGATGCGTAGGGTCCTTGGACGGTTGACATAAACACTGGATATAAAATCACAAAAAAAAAAAATCACAAGTGGCCAAACTGGGAGAGCGGGCTGGCTACTTCAAATCACCACTTATTGAGATGAGGCGCTCCGGGAAGTGTTCCCTCAAAACAGCCATCAATGCCCCTGAAGTGTGGGCCGTTGATCCGTCTTGTTGGAACCAAATGTTCCCTAAGCCCAATTCATCAAACCGCGGGGATAAAAAAATTCCTTCAACATGTTCACATATGCTCCTCACTATTCCAATGCATGATGGCGATTGAAAGCAGTGGAAAACAAAACTTCACACCCATGCCTCTCGAATGAAACCATTCCCACCCCGCTAAGACATCTACAGCTTGAATGTTGCACTTTTCAAAACAGGAAGTTACCTTGACACATCCTGTACTTCTACCATCTAGCTACATATGCAGGAAACCAACAGAATGAACTGGGACACATAAATATTTTTCTGTCCGTTCTACCCTTGACATTTTGTCTGTCATCTTTCTCTTGGCACAGTGTTTGTATTTCTGCTGCAGCAATCAATCTGTCAATCTGGCTAATCCCTCTGTACGATAGACCTACTGGTTTGTTTTACAATCATTATGAAATTTAATGGATATGTAACTACAATGCATATCTTTAGAACACAGTGTCTTCATTCGAGGAGCCACAGCCCCTAATCTTCACGTTCATGTAAAACTATCTAGTGAATTATTTTTAAACTGAAGTTATATATGGGTATAAAGTTAAGAATACTGATTTGATTTTAGTAAAGTGTTATTTTTCCTAAAATTATGATTATATAACGCTACTCTGCTCCTACAATGTTACAAATAAAAAATCAAGGGCTGAATTAAGAGAATTAGGGGTGGCTTAGCCACCCATAGAAAAATTGTCAGCCCTCTTAAAACATCTCTGATGTTAAAGAGCTCTGGATACCTTGCAATGCAGGGGCGTAGACAGGAAACATGAAAAAGTGATGGGGAGGGGGATTCTGGTTTTAACCCCCCACCCCATCTCAGAAATATAATGGACAAAAAATAATTTCATGTCTAAACAAAGCTTAATACGTATTGCTATTTCTGGTATATTCAATGTTCAGATAATAAAACTGCTTAAATAGCACCATATTGCACCTTGAAATCCAACCAATTTTCCTGGAAGAAGTCACCCAGATCCCCCCGCTTTAACTATGGGAATCAGGCTTTCTTTATAAATTTGCCAATATTAACCACCACCACCACCCTAAAACACAAATCCTGGCTGCAGCACTGTCTTAAGAAGATAGGTGCTGTAATCCTCCCTATAATATGCAGTTCATATGCCAACGGGCTGCCCCCACAAAATGGGCTCTAGACCTTCCCAACAATTTTTCTGCTGTATGATGACATTAAACTTATTAGGTATAGTGTTTCAAATATCTATTTATGCTCTTAGTGTAACAAAATGTGCTGTGTAACAGATTGCAAACAAAAAATTTGCTCACTATGAACATTTATGACTACAAAATTCTGAAGTCCTACATTCTTGATAGAAAATGTATGATATTGTTTTCCACTCTTACTTTAAGTTTTTAATACGAGAACAGTTTATCAGTAAACTTTTTACAATATTCTAAAAAAATGTTTCACCGAGATGCCTTTCTTTGTTGATGGTCCTTCAAAATATTATTATTAAAATTATTATTTTTGTTGATTGCTGTTTTGAGGTGATTTAAAAAATTTATTTTCAGAATGGATACCTGCAACATCTCATGGTGAATATAGTTTATAAATTAGTAAAAGAAATTAAAAAATATTTTGTTGACCTATCTCTGTGTAAAACTTTAATTTAAGTGTTTTAAATATTGGTCTTTCTTATAGTTGCACACTTGTTTGCAAAATGTAGTAGCCTCTGTGTTAAGCTAAATAAAATGTAAAAAAAAATTTTTTTTTCAACGATATTAAATAATTGTGGCAGCACTAGCCAACAAATATTTTCAGCCATTTGTAAAATGGAAAATTATGTATGTCATTGGAAAAGTTCTCATCTTATTACTAAACACATTTTATTAAAATGCTAGTGGAATATAGGAAGAGAATAAAAGAATAAGTTAACTTATAAAAATTATTTTATTTGTTTCTTTTTCGAAAGAACACTTGCTTTGTACACAAAATAATGTTTCAGTTTTTACTCAGTAAAAATACAAATGCAAAATTATTTATAATACTTTACAATAAACATACACAACACAGTTGTCAAAAATGGAAACACTATGAACAGCTTTGTACAAAGTCTGTATTTAGGGTTAAGTGAAAAGGTGATTGTGACCAACAATAAGGGATTCAAATTGCATTTTACATGACACAATTCAGTAAAAATTTATTTTTTATTTATAATTGTAGCAATATTGAAACACACTTGAAGGTTTTACTTAAAAAAAAAAAAAATTTTTTTTTTTTTGCATTGTTGAAGTGAGTGAATTTGCAATAATAAACTCATCACAGAATTATTTTTATTGTAAAAGGCAAGAGGAGAAAAAAAACTACAAGACTTACTGCGAGTTTCCACCTCATCTGTCAGGAAACAGCCTAACCAACTAGTAATATGATACTGTATAACAGTATTTGAAAATCACTATTTTCAGACAGACTTGCTAGATGGTAGTCCAAATAATTCAGAAATTTTTTGTAGAATGTAGCAGCTGTTCAGACAGAAAAGTCCTCATTTGATATACAGTACATGCATAATATCGGCCAAAAAATATAAAAAAATTCTGTGTTTTCAGGTGAAGTTTCTTAGAAACTACTGTTCAGCATAAACTGATAATAGATTAGTATTGTACATACCTATTTAATTTTTTTTATCTGCAAATTCATTTCACTAAAAATTAATTAAATTAAATTTCAAAACAAAAGCTACAAATGAAATATATATATTTGATGAAAAAGTTCTTGAAAGTCATTTACAATAATTTTGTCCACTCAATTTTCAAATTTTTCTCCAACAAACGCTTAAGTTTCAAACAGCTACGAATTTCAAGTTTAATTTGCTACATAAAATAAAATACTGTTTGTCTTCTGACACAATAAACAGAGAAAACAAATTGGTTCATCAACCACATTTTTACATAGAATTTTCCTTCAAGCAATTGTCATCTCACAGAACTGAGGAAATAAATGGCACACATATTGGCAACAAAGAGAGTAGTTGAGAGAAATGCACTTCAGTGCAGCATAACACAGCTCTTTTATTAATCTATCTGTAAACTATCTTGTATATCCTGATGCAGTGGGCAAAATCATTTGAGCAAACAGCAAAACAGCAGTTATGCACTCGCCTAGTGCATATGCCAGTACATACCATCATTTAAAGTATGCTGTGTTAAGATTTCCTGTTACTATTGTAATTTTTCGTCTATCTTTCATTAACAAGTTTTTCCTTCATTATTTCTACAGTATATTTACATAATTATTTACGCATTTAATACATTTGAAACAGGTATTTACATGAGTGATACGTACATTAATACCTACAGGTAATGTTGCAGTCCTATACAAAACGTTCATGGCCCTACTTTCAGGAATACTTTGTATGATACTAGGAAGTTCCTTTTTTCAGCAGGCATTGCTCAATTCATGGCAAACAAAAATTTAATTACACTCTTGATTCCAAATTATTATACAAACAGTACTAATTTTTGTATCTTGTTCCATTTTGTTACTAGAGATGTTACTCTGCAATTCTCTGACACTAGAAACACAATTTTTGTTTGTAAATATTTAAAGACTTTTTGATATCCAAAATACAATGAGCTATTACTGTGATTCAGACAGGTAACATTAATTACAGATTCCCATTGTTGTAAAACAAATTAATGGGTAATTGTAGCAACCCTGATTCATTGGACTCACAGTTTAACAAAACATACATATAACTGGAACACAAAAGAAATTTTTTCTTATACGTCAAAACCTTCACAATGTTTACCTTCCAAAACAGTTTATACATACATCTGCTTCAACATTGCACACTCCACAAAACACAAGTTCATTTCGTTGCACACAAAACTTTATTACAAGTTTGCTTGGTACACAGATGACTTGCCTCATACATTACGGTACAAGCACAGCTGATGAAAAGTTTTAACTGCACATTTTTGACACCTAACTGCAGAAAATAACTTTGCTCCTCATATCCTGAGCTCAGTAGGATCTGTCCTTTGTGTCTGTGGGCCTTGCCTTGGCAGCGAAACACCAGGGGTTACCAGAGGGGATATGGAAGGTGACCTCGTGGCCAGGGGGGAAAGAGAAGGGGAGAAGCTTGGTGACATGGCAGCAGAAGTCGAGAAGCCCTGGCCAGTTGCGTCGTGGCTTATGGGCGATCGAGGCAGCGCCAGCAGACTCGACGTCCGATGACTAGTAGGGGCCACGGAGCCGGCGACAGATGAGGAGAGATGTCCGAGACGTGGTGCTGCAAGTGACCTAGGTGCCACGCTGGTGAGGAGCGGTGGGGGAACCGTCTTTGGATGAGGTGGTATGGGTTGAGAAGGTGGTATCTTCCCCTTCCCGGCACTGGACGAGGTTGCACTGTTCGCGCTGTGCACCGATGCTGCATCATCCTTCAGTCTTGCGATTTCGGAGAAGACGTGCGCAAGCGGTTGGTACTGTGGTCCCCAGTCCAAGAGGTAGTCCCAGTTGTAGCTACCCGTCAACTCCTCTTCGCTGTGTACAATGGAGCTGAGCGAACCAGTCATGGATGGCTGGTGATGTGTCGGTACATCTCCAAAACCACTGAGAACCATCGCGTGATCCAGAGTACCCCCTCCCCCACCATCCTCACTTCCACCACCACTTGCACTGCCACCATCGTTTAGTTTGGCGTATATGAGATTTGCGATATCTGTCTCACCACCACCTTCTTCATCAAACATGTGAAGACCGTTCAGAGGTGGTGGGGGCGGAGGTGGTGGTCCGGATGCAGTGACAGGGTTATCAACTACCATGATGCCGAGCCTGGCCAGGTACTCTTGTGTGTTGCGCACAGAAACATCAGAAAGGTTGTCTTCGTCCAAGCCTGCATTATCCCTTCCTCCAGTACCTGCTCCGCCCTCATTGATCATGCGTATCTCCTCGTCCTCTACATCTTCCCCTTCTTCTGCAGAGCCTCGTCCACTCGAACCAGACTGTTCCGAGCCAGAAAGTTCTGACGTTGTTGCAGCACCTGAATTTGAGCTTCCAGAATTATTATTTCCTCCCCCACCTCGATGCACAGGGGGATACGGTGGAATTTCATCATACTTGGGAGGAGCAAACTGGGAGCTAGGAGGAACTCCTTGAACCCCAGGACCACCGGGGGCCCCTGAGCCCCTGATAGGGATTGTGTCGAAAGCACCGGGATCAACGAAGCCGTCAGCACCATTACCACCAGAACTCAGGGCAGGCTTATTGCCCTTCTTGTGCCTACGGTTCCTCATGTGAAGAAATAGGAAAATTGCTCCAAGGGCCAACACGATCAACACCAGTGTCACTAGAAGTCCTAGCGCCCAGTCAGCCAGACCGCCTGGCCCAGCAGCCGGCAAGGTTCCACCCGACAGTTCATTGTCACCTTTTGGTAATGGATCTAGTGAGATCTCCACCACTGTCATGTTGGTAAGGGACCCTTGCCAACCGGAACTAGCAGTTACCACTAGGCTTATATCATCCGTTGGCGTGAACAACTCGTCCAGTTTCTTGCGCACCATCACTGCACCAGTTGTGCGATTCACTTTGAAGTAGGAATGCTGTGTCGTCAGTTGGTACACAACTCTGCCGTCAGGCCCTTTGTCGCGGTCCGTTGCACACACGTGACCGAGAATATGTCCAGCTGGAAGACGTGTAGATGGTAGCACAAACCTGTACGTTCGCTCCGTAAACTGCGGGTGGAATTCATCACGCCCCTCAACGTCCACTCTCACTCTCACATTAGCTTCCCTTCCCCCGAAATCTCTGGCTTGCAGCAAGAATGTGTAACGACTCCTTTGCTCGTAATCGAAAACGGCAGCGGTTGTAATAACTCCGGTCGCTGGATCAACCCTGAATAGACGCCACGAGTCTTCCAAGCCTTGCGAGGGCACAACAGAGTAGTTCACTGCACCATAGGGACCTCTGTCAGCATCCGTGGCAGTAGCTGTGAACACTGTGGTACCAGCCTGTTCGTTCTCTGGAACTGTTTGTAGGTACTCCGGCACTGGGAACACAGGGCTGTTGTCATTATCGTCTTCAAGCCGAATGGTGACTGTGGTGATGGTGGACAGCCGTGTGTCAGGAGAGTTGGCCGAGTCTATTGCTTGGACTACCAGCGTGTACTGTGTGTCTCCGGAGTCATAGTCCAGACCTTTGTTCACCCTGATGATCCCAGTCTTCAAGTCAAGGGAAAACAAGTCCTCATCATTACCTGATGCAATTTCGTACACCACCTGAAAAACATAAACATGTGTGAAACATAACAGAAATTTATTTTAAATTTCAGAACATTCTTTTCAAAACTTCTATACACATCAAAAAGTTCATTTCTGTAAAATTAGATGTACATTTAATAAAAAAATTTTCAACACAAACAAAGATACATTTATCAAATATTCACGGTATGCAGTCATGCAGAGCAAACTCACATATTTCAAAGTTTTACGTGGTTGTGAAAAATTTCTAGCAAAACCGTGTTCACGTTTTGTTGCTATGAAGCAGTAATGATTATGTTAATCTCTTGTCTTAAGATTTACTGAATGTGTACAGTTGGCTGTTGCAGAAAATTTTAGTTATATCAGTAGCTTCCAAAAGAGATAAACATCAACATATACAAAGTACCCATATTTTGAATAAGTTATACCTGCAAACAATTTATAGTCTTTATTATTACTGTATTTTAACTAAGAATGACCGTGAAATAGGAAATAAACTAATGCAAGTGATAACAAAGTATATAAAAAAAAAGATAAGTGTATGATGAATAACATACAAAACAGAGATTTAAAAAGATGTTTTACGCTTGAGCTTTATATTAACCAGGCCTTTAAAAAAAATAAAACGAAACGAGACGAGTGGTGCCAATTTAAATATTAAAATCCATGTAAAAGTGCTTTTAAAACAACTATAACTTAAATAAAGTGTATTAAAAAAACCTCTGAACACTGCTGCATTTTCTGTGAACCTGTGCTCCACTCATTAAATCTAGTCACAGTAGAGATACAGTATTAGTATTTTTGCTTGGCTGTTAGAAATAATGACATGAGTTTAACGATTAAAGAAAGTAATATTTACCAGAAAATGTTAAACGGATGTAACATTTTCCTACCTAGTTGTTTAAGGGCATGAAAGATAGTCTTTAAAAAATATTTGGCATGATTCTGGTTCATTTTCATAATAAAGTTGGTGATACTTTGTGGCAAGGGGAGGGGATAGGGGGAAAGGAAAAGAGAGCTGTGATGTTTATTGCTACTAAAAAAAAGTAGAAATTATGATAAGTTTGTGACAAAGAAGTACAGGGATTCTTCTATATGAAAATTATGTTGCTTTAAGAAAAAAAATATTAAAATCACAGTGTGACTACCAGGCTTGTAAGAACATTTATATCTCTAACTTATCAAAAAGATTAATACATAAGTTTTTTTTTTACAATCTAACGTACTTCATTAAATAAAAGAAATGGCATTTTATGATAGTCAATCATTAATATAAAATGAGGTCATATGAGTAAATTGACCTTATTATCACAAATTGTACTGTTGTTAAAGTTTTGAACAATAATCATCCCTTAAGATGTCTGAACATCTTTACCCAGCCATACATATGGAAATTGTTTGTACCTACCATAGTTTTAAATCAATTCCTTAAACAGTTTTTTGATCTACATGCATCCTGGGTTTTCAACATGTCATAATACCCTTCACAGTGTTTTGTGGATGCATTAAAATGTATTATCAAGAGTACTGATTAACTATCAGATATTCTTTGAGCATGACTTGTATAATGTGATAAACAATTCACAGAAAGGAAGTGAAAAAACACACATATTCTACACGCAGTACCATGAACATACGCAAAATGTTTGCTACATGTTAAATGACAAGGTCACTTACTTCTTTTTCAGAGATTTTTTAAAAATTTTAAGTTTGTTTTTATGTTTTAAAACTTCTATCAAATAGCCAGTGATGTCTAATTACAACGTTAATTTCAGTAAGCTGGGTTCTTGTACATTTCTATGCAATGCAAATTTTGACTTTGAAATGCAGTTATCGGAACAGACACTACAGAATCTTAAAAATGTTCTGTAAGAAAATAATATAGTGACTATTAATGTCAACAAAACTAGCACTGTTTCCTACAAATAAAAATTATGACTTTTTCATGCCTGAACTTCCTTTATAGCCAAGGGTTCATATTAATGCTGTTTTTCTAATATTAATATTAATTCTGAAAGCTACAAAATAATAATGAATTTCAACAGAGATACAGTATGTAAGGTTTTAAGGCCTTGTTACCTAGTTTTGCAGTGATTTCGAAAATATTTTTTTTTTATTGCTATCTAATACTGTACTCATATCAAAATTTTGCTACACAGTTTTGACACTTATTTGCTATAATTTGTAGCTGAATTTTTTTTGTACAAATGTACTAAACTGTTTTTTTAGTTTTCATCATTCAAAGTACCGCGTTTTTTGTCGTGAAAATAAGTAAAAATGAATCAAAAATTTTTTTGCTGACGAACGGGACATTATTTTTAAAAAAAGGCATCCACAGTATTGTGCATTGTGTGAGTGCACATTGACTCAAATTTTTTTCAAAACTTTTGGTTAAAAAATATTTGTGTTATTGTCACCAGTCTGAAAAAAACTCTGGAACAAGCCCATAAGATATCTGCTGCCTTTAGGAATCAAAAAATTAAATTCGTAAAACAGTATAAATAGGAACCCATACCTTTAAGATCTATGGGAGAATGAAACATCTACAGGAAATTCGGCAATTGAAGTAGCCTACAAAACACTGTCACCCTTAATATTCCCTTCATTCTACACTCATGAAAATGTAAATGAAGTCCAGGTACACAGGTGCTTGAAAACTAGTAAATGCCAATAATGCAATGTAGTGTCAGCCTTTATTCCACTGATATGCATTGTTTAATGTTCAGTATAAAACCTATATTGTAAATATTATTTTTTATCTATATTGCTTATTGTTATTGCTGTAGACATGAAACGTACAGAACAACAGCTGAACAATACACAATACAAGACAACTTATCATGCATGCCATAACTCATAGTATTATTGGTTTTTAAATACAGTACTGAATCTTAAAAGAAAGTGATGAAGGTATATAAATGAATCCAAAGAAATAAGCATAGATTCAAGAGAAAGGTTTTGGAGGGTCATAGCCCTTCACACCCAAAAAATTATGCTGAAAATGTATGTATAATACTGGCATGCACATCCTACCTGTGTATAAAATTGTGAATAATTTTAAATATTTAAATTGATACTTTTCTAACTATTTGTGGTATAGTTTTTACACATACTAAATTTAGTTCACTTTCAATATATGATCACTACTAAAGCAAAAGTGGTGTAATGTTATGACGGCTCGCCTCCCGGCACAGTTGGTCCAGTCTGATTGCTGGCATGGTTATTCATACGTGGGAAATGTGTGGACACTACTGTTGCTCAGTGGGTTCTTTCAGAATACTAATGCTCTACTACCCCTGCATAACGCCAAAGCTCTATCTTCACCTAACTTCCCCTTCACAAGCACTTAAGACTACTCCACCTAAAGCTTGGCTCGTTCAATGTCACCAAGGCTGACTGAGTTCGATACCGGCTGAGGTCTACCAGGGTTTTTGCATGTGGGAATCATGCAAGACAATGCAGATAGCAGGTTTTCTCAAGGATCTCCTGTTTTCTCCAAAATGTTTGTTCCATTTCTCCTCCATATTCACCTCCTACCACCCTACAGCAATAGAGAAATCCTTTCTGTTAAGCACTAACCGAAATCTCTACACATTCTACTCTGGATAGGTATCTGACGCTGGAGGGGACACAGATCCACTATGTCACAGTGTAACCAACTTCAAACTCACCTCTGAGTTGGGTGTGCCCGGCTGGTCGGCATCCGAGGCCATCAGGTGCAGGACGTTGTGGCCGGTGCTGGCGCCTTCGCTGACTGATGCTGTGTACCCGGCCCCTGACTGGAACACTGGGGGATTGTCATTTGCATCGTCTACTGTCACCCTCACCACAACCCCAGAAGAGTTGTGTTCTCCGGCTGTTATCCGCAATGTATATGCATCGTCCGTCTCTCTGTCCAGCATCTTCAGCAGCATCAGTTCACCACTTGGGCTGCACATATGTTCGAGACATGTCAACTACGTACCCACAACAAGCTTAGGAACATAATCAGTGAAAACAAAAGAATGGGGCGTATTCTGGTAGTGTAGAACATACTGCATTTTTTGTGACTAAGATGTTTTAAATTTATTTCAGTGACACTGAACATGATTTAAAAAAGGATTTCCTATTCCACACAATTAATACTTACATATTATAGTTTCAGTTTATGAGTTTTGACCTCTGTTTTGACTGACTGAAATCAATAGAAGAATTCAGAACAGTTTCTTTACAAAGTTCAGGCAGGCTTCAGGATGCTATTATGAATGTCACTAGATGAAGTAAAAGTGAAGAATTACAGACTAAAAGGAATTCTATAAAAAAAACTGTATTTCATTTTCACAAAATATCAAAGAATTACCTACACCACACTTACAATGTTTTTTTCTGACCGAATGTTTAAAAATATATTAGAACTTCCACATTCCGTGTCTCGATTATCCAAGTTTATGCATCGTCTGAGCTGAATAATAAAATAAGATTACAGTACAAAAAATTTCTGAGTAGCAAAGTGTAGTACACAGTAAAACATGCCCATAACTTCCCCTCTATTAAACGGAAACCTGTACAAACGGGAAAAAAAATTGTGGTCTTATGACATATGCTGTTTTTAACACCCAAGTTGAAACGAAAATTCCATAATGTGGAAACTAACAATTTTAAAACAGAATGTACCAAATTTATAAACTTTATAGTTGCTTAGAATCTTGTATGTACAACGTGAAGAATACCGTAAAGTGGGTATACTTGGCACCAGCGTGGGTAACTTTGCATCACCAAAAATATTTGTTTCTAGTTCGTTTGGTAAAATAAAGACACATCACGACTGCGTGTTTAAAAGATTATATATAATACCATTGAATACAATTACTTGTCTTTCAACTATCAGCATATATAATATATTTTTTTGGTGGTGCAAAGTTACACATGCTGGTGCAAAGTATACCCAGTTTACGGTATATTTTTCAACCCACTTATTCATATGTATGGTTCAAATTACATGAGAGTATTTTACTTCCCTGTATACAGCTTGTTTGCTGTTGGCAAGAGAGACTTGACGACAGGGAGTCTGACATCTTAGACACAATAAGCAACTGGCCATATCTGGCAATCAAGTAGCAACATAATTTAGTTTAACCAGATAAAAGAAAAAAGAGAAAAAATAAAGTACTCTTTCAGTCTCGCCTGCAGGAAAATATCCACTTCCTTCAGTGTTGCAACAAATAAATTAGTTAACTGCACTGCTAGATGCACACTTCACTCCAGTTTAATTTTCTAGCTGGTAAATTGCGACTAACAGCCTACACAGTCTATTTTTGACTCAGCATTTGCTCCATGCGGTCATTTTATTAGATGCCATGCTACATTTGAGATAACCAAAACCATTCACATCCATTGCCACAAACTATTACACATAGTTTTTCTTCCAACTAACACAATAGAACTGGATGCTTTGGTTTGTTATCTAGTTAAATTAAATGTTGTAAGAAATTGACATTATTTTTAAAAAAACACGAAAAGTAACCATCTAGAGCTAGCTATGTTTTATGGTTCACGTGACCAGGATGGTACCCATCGATCACTAGAGGTAGCCAGATTGTAATCAATTGTACGCAAGCCATTAGCTTGGGTTACTTTTAGACCGCAACCAAAACTAATACAACCTTTTAAATTATCCTGACTGAAATTTAACTCTACACTGGCTGACGTTTTGTAAATGCTACATGACGATAATAAAACAAAACGGCAAACTAGTAAGGTCAAAAGAGTGTCACTGTCAAACTTCATGACCAGATCAATTCATTTATTTAGCTTACCTTAACTTAAGTAGCATAGTACTTCGTGGATTTAGTAATTACTGTTAACTGTGTATATACTGTTACTCCGACTGTAGCACAGCAATAAATCTACTGTTGAAGTGTCATTTTATTGAGGTTATGCCCAATCAGTTTTAAAATATAATTCAGAACATTTATTGATGTTTTTGTTAATTTTGTTTACAGATATACACATAATTTTAAAATATACTATAATATTTTTGTTTGACTGCTGCTTCACCTGCACAGAAAAAACCTGCTGAAATGGAAAAACTAAGTCTATCCCACCAAGTTCTGTTTACGACCGATTTTACTGTATTACCTGCCACCGAAACTATATATTGAGCTTGCTGTATGTAACGTATTGTTCCGGCTCACACTGTGACTAACCAACCTTTCCATACCAACGTTCATTTTCAAAGAAATACAACGCATGAACTGTAGCATATTTTAAGTTTAATATATTTTTTTTAGTACATGTACGTAGCTCTTCATTGTACCATAAATTTGTAAGTGCTGTAGCAAAATTTTATCTGAAAGATTTCTTAAACTTACTGTATTATCAGATACTTCAGTTATCCGAGGTAGGTCCGGTCCAAAAGATAACCACGGTGATAGAAATATCTGTCATCACTAGGTAACTAAACTATTGATGTTTACATTCTGAAGAAGGCTGATAAACTTTATGAAAATGGTGACTTTACAGCAGAAATAGATTCTCACCTCACTACGTGAAATATCCCATCTTCGTTCCCGTCAATTATATGGAACAAGACACTGCGGCTTTCTTCTGAGATCTGATCTGCTGTTGTTATCTTGAGAATGGTGGTGCCACTTGGAGAATCTTCACGAACACGAACCCTAAGTAATGAAAAACAGAATTTATCAATTACAAGTTAACATTTTATTTGTGGAAATAATTTTAATAGTTTTATAGGAACTGTACTGAATAATAATATTACACAATGTTCACAAAACTAACATGTGACTTTATTCATTTGCTATTGAAATTGAAGCACACAATCCTGTAAACAGAACTTGAAATGAATAGTAGTAATCACATGACTTCATTAAAAATAACTTCTTACCTAAATGTTTATGGTTGCTACACGGATATTGAAGAAATACGAAAGTGCATTTGTCTGTCTAACAAATTTTAACAAACTACTTCCATGGAGACTCAGCCCATTCTTACACAAGCAAGTTACTTCAAAATGTGGTTCTGACTCCATTCAAATGAAAACTGCTTAAGGTAGTTTTATACTTATATAGTTTATCATTTTAAAATCTCTCAACTTCAATCGGTGAGGAAAAACAGAATGGCAAATACAGTTATCTTGCCTGTAAGCTCAAACCTATAAAACAAAAAAATTAAAAACACCTTTTTAATGAAACCACAG
>PNEQ01032278.1:5781-26299 GCA_003012365.1 Medauroidea extradentata
ATCAATTAATTAAACACTATAAATCACAATAAAATGCAGTCATATATCCAATCAACAGTATTTCTAACAATGACAATGTACAACCTTATCAGTCCGAAGTGGTGATGGCTCACCATGTGCTGCGCAGCACCCCGAGTGCACCGCTGTCTTCACTCTTGAGGTCTTCTGTTCGACTCCCGTCGCGCACCTCCTCTTCGCCTGTCAGCCCGCCGCAGCAGTCCTCTTGTATGGCCAAACACTGCTCCGAAGGTAGCCCCCTGCCGCCTCACAGTATACTCTGACGTCACCAAGATGTCTTCACCAGTCTATCTCCACAGGCGTAGCACCTTCCTCTAGCACTACCAATAGCGAACTCCCCCAAATGTGCCGATCATGTGCTTTTATACTAGCCCAGACAGTCGGGTGTTCCCCGCATTACAGGGGTCTAAAAATAGATATTTCATCATGTTTCGGATGTGCTTGTAGTCACGTCGGCCGCCCTCGAAGGGTTAAGACGCAGTTGGGACAGGTATCTATGACGTAGTTTCGGCGGGATTCCCACTATGAGCCACCCGGGCTTTGAATCATCGACCAGCCCTCAAGATGTTACGAAACAGCCGCCGACCGCTGGCCTCCAGGTACATGGCATGCAACAATATTTTTTTTTGTCTTATTTTTAGTTTTCTTTTGACAGTCATTTATTTCGCAATGGAGCATGTCCAAGCAAATAAATTCAGTCATCACTCCCATTGCACAGTTCTTTCAAAGATCATATTATGCTTAGCTACATAAAGTCTTTTTTCCTCTACTAAACGTGTATAGAAATATATTTCAGGGTACATAGTTTAGTATTTACGGGGTCTCCCAGAAAGGCTGCGTTTGTGTGTGTGAGGCAGGAGCGATAAGGCTGTTACTAGCCCAAGTACGTAATGCATTATCGCCTCTCCGCGCAAGGTCCTCAGACGGCGCGGCGTGCAGTACTTTACTACTAACCTTTTTCCTACGAGACTTTAAGCGGTGACCATATCGTTTGATTTATGGGCTGCGTATCTCAAAGTCTAAACTTGTTTCTATGTTTTTCGAATACGATTGTTAATTTTCCGGATACGACAGTCTGAAAAAGCCATTTTGGCGATTTTGTGGGGCCTGAAAATGTTTTTTTAATAATAAACGTGTCTAAATTTTAAAATTATAACGGTAGATAGTTTGAAGTGTGTGTTCTTTTCGTAGATATATAGCTATAACGTGCGTTAAATAGTTTCGTCAAAAAGAGAATAGCTGTAACTCGCTGCAACGCATTTGAAGGGCAGGTAGGCAGCCCCCTTAATACTTACTCGGCAAACGTTTGTTACAGACTTCAGATTTTCAAAAGCACTGGTGTAAGTTAATATAGTTGAAGGTTAAATTCAGGATGTGGAGGACATTTGTGCATCGCTGCCAAATCGTATTTACTGATTACTGATATGGTTCCGTTTCTGCTAATGAACACTGACGGAACATCTGTGATCTCAGAGCTGTTCAGCGATAACTGACGTGAACAGTATTTCCAACTAGTTTCCAGGCGTAACACTACGGCTCCTAAAACTATACCACTTTCAGGTTCATGGAAAAATTGGGAATACAATAGCGTTGTTCCGATCACGTGAGAAGGAAAAAGAACACACGTGTTATATGTTACATAATATACATATATTTATATTAGTACGCGAAATGTACAAATTAAGAAAGTAAAAACGTAAGGATATAACGTATAGTTTAAAATTTTAGAATATATTTACTTTTTTTAAATAAAACTTATACAAATGCTTTACAAAAGCGCACGCACACAAACTAATTTATGGTGTACACAAATGTTCTAGGATGAAACTTACTAACTGCATTATCAATTAGCTTACTTGAATTTCACTTTCTTGGCAAGTTTGTGTGTGAATATAGTAAATGTTAAAAATTTACTGAAGCTTAACTGTACTACTTTTCCAATAACATAATGGCTCATTATTCTATAAACAACAGAGTAATAAATTGCCATATACTGTATAATCATACTACGGTTGGCAACACTGACGTGAACAAATCTCCCGCGACAAGCTACACATCAGCAGTATAGGAAACACTTGAGCACTTTTCGCACTGCTCTGTGCCTCTCCCAGTTTTCCCCACTCCCTAACCCAGCTCATCCCAAACCCATCCCCTCCCCTTCCAAGAACTACAAAACCTTCCTATAAACACTATTTACAAGACATCCGCCGACAGTTTTAGCTCGATTGGAAAAGGGGGGGGGGGTGTTAGGAGCGCCCAGTCGCACACAATTCAAGGAATATTTACTGCGTGAAGCGTGACATTTCAAGTTGAAAGCTGATTGGTACCGAGACTGTTCCGCTCCGCCTTTCATAGAACAGGTTACACACGACTCAATATATCGTGGGTTTCTTTTCAAATTTAGTGCAAGAATACCACACAAACTTTCTACGAAAGGAGTTCACACTTCAGCACAATAGTCTTTCCTGCTTTATAATTAGTTGGTACACAATACAAGCGTAACGTTACAGTAATGATAGTTAAAAAAAAACATAATTTTTCGAAACAGAAATATTATGTTACAAATCATTTAATGAACATCATGTAAATATTCCGAAAATAAATCCAAATATAAAACATATTCTACGTGAAAAATATTTTGCAAAAAAAAAAACGCAATCTACTGACGAAAATTACAGTTCATTTTATGTTTATTTCCTTAACGCTATTTCACTTCAAGTTTTTTTTTTAGTAGGTACATGTGTTTCATTTTTCATGAAATCCCAGTGCTTTAAAATAAAACGACAGTAACGAATGAACAATTTTCATCGTAACAAACACCTGTAGGTTATCTGCAAACGGCCATCTTGACATTGACTTAGGCGTTCAGTTTATCGATAACGTAAAAATTCAAGGCTGCTTGACTTGATTTTTGCCGACTACATAAGAAGCTATATTTCAAAGTTACCTTTAAGTCAAATGCTTACGTTTTCAATTGTCGTACCAAATGTACTTGTAAGTTCGTAATAACATTTCCTCAAAAAATAATTTTATTTATTTCGAAAACACCTTGGTAACGATCGCACAATAATATTGAGAAAAATGGTAGAAAATATTTACCTAGAATTCTGTTCGCATTCAATATAGTGATATAGGCGGTCCGGGACAAAGTGAGCACTCGTAAAAGCCCTGCTAAAGTTCTATTTTCGGCCAGTTCGTATCTTTCTGCGCGTAACGGCTAACGACGAAAAAATTCGAACATCTTTGGACACGTCACTTCAGGTTTGCGCGTGTAAGGTAAATAGTGCAGTCTATAGGAATCCATAGTTTGATAAAAACAAATGTTTACTAACTGTACTAAATACAAATATCTCGATTTAGGTTGATTTAGTTTCAATACTTTTGTATTGAAATACGAAAATACACGGAATTATATTGTGTAACTTCGCTATAGGTTGTTCGGGATAAAGTGAGCACTAAAAATTTAACCTTTGAAAAATGTCACTAGCCGTTACTGCATGTGGTTTCTTATTTAAACAAAATCAACCAAAATCTATATAGTTGTATTTTAAGTAATTAATATTATTTTGTTATCAAACTGTATCGAATCCTACTGACTGCGCAATATATTTTACACGCGCAAACATTAAATGACGTGTCCAGAGAGGCTAGACATGTCCCGTCGTCAGTCGTTACGCGCGGCAAGATACGAATTGGCTGAAAACAGAACTTTAGCAGGACTTTTATCTGTACTCACTTTATCCGGGACCACCTATACCAAACGTACAAGCAGTAAGGGAACTGTAGTAAATGTTGAACGGAGCAGAAACGGCTACTGCTATTTTTTAAAGGTTACATTTTTATAGCTCACTTTATTCCGAACGGCCTATATACACACTAATTCCTGTACGATCAAGTCACAAGATCAGCACAAAATGACAATACTATTACTAGTTCCATGCAACTTGCATCGTTACACAAATAGACCCTGGCGTACCTTCTCATTCCGCCCAAGCTGTGTCCAGCACCAAGTCTTGCTCAATAATATCGCGCACAAGGCCGACACTTTGCAGGAGTTTAGCATCAATTATGTACCGCATAAAACTTGCTTAGATAAGTTTGCAAGTTTAAAAACTCGACTAAGATGTCTTATTAAATAAAATATAAAAGGCCGGCTTCTAAAACGAATATCAACCTAATATCTTAGCGGAGAGAACGCATTTTTCCATTCAGCTTTCTAGAAAGGCGTGCTAGCTAAACACTATATTCTAATAAACTTCTCAACGTGTTTCTAATGTGTGCATTTACGAAAAGAACAAACACTTCGAACGATATCGGAAAGGTAGTTTCAAAGTATCACGTTAATTAGAAATATCGTTTCGGAGCCCCTCGAAATGGCTAAAAACGGCTTTATCAATATATTATAACTAAAACAACTGCTTACGAGATTCGCGTGAAAGTGCAATAGAGAGGTATCTTGGACTTTGCTTACAACATTCCACCAATATAAAGATGAGGTCACCACTGAAAGTGTCAGTCAAGCGAGTGTTCTACGATAGCACTGCACGCCGTTTCAGTGTCTTGCGCTAGAGGCGATACCGCGCCAGATGAGCCGGTCAACATCGCCCTTGGCACCGTGCCTCACTCACACCAACACGCGGCTAGTAGGCGGGCGTCTAAGAATGGTATTTGCCGGTGTTTGTATGCAGTTAGCGATTTATTTATTTATTTTATGGGTGTTCTATCTACCTACGCTGAGATCGTTTTTGTTACTGCTAAGTTAGGGCAAATATACTTACAAGTTTTGATGCTCTAGTTGTACTAATTGTGTTTTTTTAAAGCCCTAAGCACCGGATGCAGTTTTCTGGTTTAATGCGCGGACCCACTAACCAATTCCCCATGTTTTTGCGACGCGCTAAAATAACGTGCAGTGTTTTCATCTTTCTCTTTTTCTTGGGACTTTAAGCGGTGGTCCTACTATTACAATTCTGGAAAGTTTGCAGCTTAAAGTCCAACGCATGCTTCTAATGTTGGGTTTTACGAATGCGGGCGGTATTTTTGTAGTTTCAGCGTTCTAAAAGGACGTTTTGGGCCATTTTGAGGGTCACCAAAATTATGTTACTGACTTGGTCAATTAGCGTCGAGGCTCATGTGACGCCAGTACGACAAAAATAGCGTACATGACACGGATTCTGAATAAAGTTTTCCTATTTTATTCACGTCGTGGGCGAGACAAGTCTGAAAAACTTAATTTGTATGTTATTCCCAAATATTGACGAAACTGAGGAGTTGGTAGCAAATTGTATTTATTTATTTAATTGGAGCCTTTTTTAAAGCAAATCACAACCTCGTTAACCAAACGTGTAGTTGCGAATATTTGCAAATTTTAAAATGCAAATGGGCATTAAAAATATGTCGCAAATAATCTGAACAAAATTGAAATACTGTAAACATCTATGGCCTTCGTACTAAACGGACTAGTATCCGCAATAACGATAATTTTAGTGTCGCGTCGTGCCCTTCGCATCGCGTCAGTCACGCTATTGTGATTCCAGCATTTACCGTTTGAGTATCTTCCATTTGAACGGTTAATTTGTCTTACTTCGTGCATTCATTCCATTACGTACTTTATAGTGTGAATATGAATAACTACTGTATTACAAACGATTCGGTATTGCAGAGAGAACTTGGTAGACTTGAGTTTTAATAAGCAAGCCATGTCTGGATGTGCTCCTTTGCGACGTTAAATGGATATATTTAAAGAAAAGTTTATGTGGTGAATAAGAATAAAAATCGAAATATCACAAATTCATTTTTATATCGTCAAACACCGAAATTCAATTTAAATTCCGAAATAAAAGGAATCCACCAAAAGCTCTGAATTTGTTTGTAAATCCACTGACTATTTCGTCTAAAAAAATAAATACATAAAATAACTTAATGTACTGATAGAAGGAAATACACATAGTCTAAAAATGTTTAATATGTGCAATATCATAATTTTAATTCCTGAAAAAAGTTAGGCCTGCAGTATATATTTTCGGTTAGTACCCTCTTGCGATCTACAGATATCTTATCTTACAACTACTGTTCTGATCATCATATTACGGGCGCTGGTTCAAATCCCGAGCAGTGCAAACACGAGTATACGTTTATTTTACGTAATGTACCTAATGTCGTGCTATATTTCTCGACTAATATTTTCGTCTACAATTTCGGCCAGGATTCGCGAGGTGTCATTATGTGGCATTTTCTGGACAACTTACATATGCCGTGGATATTAATTTATGACTGACAACTGCATTGATTAAAGTTGTAGCTGTTGTAAATAATTTCGAGAAAGAATGTAAATGAATTAGGATATTTAACTTTATTATTCTTTTCCTTACGAAACCGTCAATCCTGAACGTGGCCGACTGCGCCCAAAGTAAAAACGTTTTAACAATATTAACTGAAAACTAGGCTCATTTAAAGACAGCAGTTGGGTACATTTTCGTACTTCATCAATATCCTACTTGTTTAAACGCTGGTAGCTTTCTTGGCAATAAAATCCGCCAAAACAGAAGTAACCTTGTAGTTCACTTGCATTCGCCATCGGCTTTTTTTTGTAGTTATGAGACACAATAAGGGTCTCATTTTAGAGTTATTTATTAAATGACAAAATTTTGCTGTTTTTGCAGCATAGATTAAACGCGAAATGGTAGCTTCGGACAACGCTAATAACAAAACTTTTTGACGGGAATCGGCATTACAGAACTCCTTAAAATGTGAGACGAACAGACCGTGTTGGGTTAATGTTTCAAAGACAGCGCCGGCGGGACAGACGTGAAACTGAACACCACTTCACCACGAACAGGCGCAGCGATACACAACCGGTCTGTCAGACGAGATGGTGTGCCCGTGTGAAGGTCATCCAACAAAAAACTGAGAGTCCAGACAAGGCTCGTAAAATAAGAGAAATGGCCATCGCACTGCACTGCTATACGTTTGCTGGCTGGCAGCAATCACAGACCGCCTCAGAAGTCCCTGTGCCCCTGGAACGTGGTCATTAAGGGGGCGGTCCAACAAATATTTAACCGACTTAATTTTTGCACGAAACATGGTTTGTTTTGTATACATACACTGTGACTATTTTTTGTTACTGTAATGGAATTTTTTTTTAGCTTTCATAGTTTTTGTTAATGGAATGTCAATGTCCAAATTTGCATAAAACGACATCAAGCGTTAAAGGAAAAACCAACTGACTTGCCGAAATGAAATAATTCATACTGAAGAACAGCGTCCCGGGATATGTCAAGATATGCATACAAACAGTAGGCCCTACAGTTTTTATTTGTATCTAAAAAAATCAGAACGTTGATTATCTTTATTTTAAATTCAGCAATTTTCTCAGTAAAAAAATTTAATGCGTTTTTATACATACCTTGACATAGCCCTTCACAGTCTTTTAAAGTGTATTTCATTAAGATAAGTCAGTTGGTTTTCCTTTAACGCATATAACCCTTTTATTTAATCAAATTTCGACTTTTGCACGCCATTATGCAGAAAATTTTCATTACAGTATAAAAAAAAAGTGTCACAATACACGTAATGATTTTATCTCAGATTCTTAAAAGAATTTTATGTGTTGTATTGTAATGTTCAAACTGCTGTTGAGAATGTTATATTATATAAGCAGGAATTTCCGTCTACAAACATTTTTCCACTTACGAACTTGCGGCCTAAATACAAAGCAAATATTTAATGAAAATCTAGTTTTTCAAGTCTTAAGAAATACTGTCGGGAAATATACAGAAGTAACAAATTTAACAAACAGTATTAAACTTATTAAAAAAACTATTTTACTCGGCTACGAATACTGAGAAATACTCTCGAGGGAAAAAATCGATTGTTCGCTGGATTGATACTCGCCCGATGTATTCCAACAAACTGTAACAAAACGGGGTTTAATTCGCACCAGATATGTTTTTGTTTAACTTAATCTAGCTTAAATATTGTTTAGCAGCTTTATGTAAGCTGAAATATTGCTAATGTTCTCACATTAACACGAGTGATATGCATCTGTAATTAATTTCAGGTGGTGATACTACCCGGAGAGTTGCGAGGATTGTTTTTGACAAGAAATTTGTGTACTTTTTCTGATCGTCAATGTAAGTACTTAATTTCATACAAAAACTACTTATAATCATAAGTTATATATATATATATATATATGTCCCATAGTGATACTAGAAGGTACCGTAAGCGGAGGTGAATGATCCCTGAATAAATAATTTACTTGCAATAAATTCCGAATAATAAATAAGCAACGTGACATTTGATTAATTAATAGTTGCAGTTGACAACTATGGAAAAAAAATACTACTAAATTGTCGCGAAGCCACCCCAGCATGCCCAAAGTCGCCTCCGCTTACGGTACTGTGTTTGTAATGTATGCATTCCTGTTCCAATTACTTGGTTACGAAGAATCTGGTTAAAATTGGTTCATTTGTACGCTCTTCTCCCATTCAGTTTCAATCGATATATATTTTAAATTTGGTAATTTCTTTTAGGAATTCACTGCTAGCGTAGACACACAGAAAGTAACGAAGGCCTTTGCAATCACGACTGAAAAGCAGCTATGACCGAAGAACCACAATGGAAACTATGCAGTAAGGGCGCCACTTACCCCTCGTTTTAAATGTGTTGCTGTGCGTTTTAACGAAAATATTCCACTTGCACCCATTGTATAATCGTGCCTAAAGAAAGTGTTCGAACACGGATTGAGTGTCATTATATCACTGTTTCTAAGCCCTCCAACATAGCTAAAACGGGTTGTTCAAACTGCTGAACTTAAAAATTTGGCTCGTGGCAATGCGGCATTTGATCGACGCTGGGAAGGTCGGCCTCATTTTATGTTTGTCATTTCTGAGCCTCTAACGCGCAGGAAGGCGGCGCCGTAACGTAAGGGCACTCCTCTAGTAAAGTGTTTGTCATGTATGCAGATAACTAAGCGTGGTGGAGCAGTTCACCGAGCGCGGTGGAGCAGTGGTAAAACAGTCGCTTCGCATTCGGGAGGATCCGGGTTCGACCCCAGGTTCCGGCCATCCTGATTTCGGTTTTCCATGGTTTTCCGAAGTCACTCCAGTCGAATGCTGGGATGATGCCTTTAACAGGCCATGGCCAAATCCTACCCCCTCTCCCCCTGTGTTTTTCCAAGGCCTTGTGCTGTTCTATGGCACGTATAAAATAGTCCAAAGTAAATATAGAAGGAATTAATTTTATTTTTCGGAAACATACCAAAAATTATTTATCTAGAGAAGCTACGTGTTATTTTAGTCCTAGTTAATACATAAGTGTAAAAGGAAAATGACAAACTTGCTTATAGCTTGATATTTTGGCTTAAATCCCTTTTATTAATGCCCCAAATGTTACTGATCAGATTTGCAAGTAATTTGACTCTATGTGAATGCTTGCAGCAGTATTGACATTGATTTTGTTTTGAACAGATCCGTACATCATTTTTTGTAATTTTTATAGTTTGTAATTAATAAAAAATTTTAAAAGATTTCAAACCTGGTATGATTTATATATTTCGTTAACGGACATTCGTGATATTTTACTTTACTACTTTTTTATTAACTGTTAAATCGTTCTTCGTAACGTCATTTAACGTCATAAATCTGTACGAGAAATATAAGCTACGATACAACCTAAGAGCTGTTTTAAGCACAAACTAAGAGAGGAGGGGACTTGACACGTGCAACCGGCTATCGTCACATTTAATTATTTTTAATTCGCTTCCAGGGTGTAAAGCTACAAATTGTTGTGAACACATCTGTTAAATGTATCTCGGTAGTGTTCCGAGTGGTATAATTTTTCGGTTACTGGAACGTGTAAAGTGAAACACGTTTAACATAAAATTACGCTAAATAAACGTGATAGATTTTAGTAAACGTGCGTTTCTGCATAGGCTGATCTAAGAGGAATCAGTGGAGCGCCTCCCTCGAACACTTTCAAAAGTATAGTATATACTTAAAATATTACAATTTCTCCAAGTGATGTATTCACTTTTATTTATTTCTGGTGAAGAAATTTCTTAAACAGCATCACTTTGCACCTTAAAAATCCAAATTTTTTTGTGGCATGACCCCCGGCTCCACCCCCTTTTTTGCTTGAGGTGTGGGTATATCTAAGACATGCCCCCCCCCTTCCCAATAAAACTGCGTGAATATGAGGCATTAATAGTAATATTGTCATGTTGGGATAGCAGTTTTTTTCCCACGAAAGATTACAGTTTATTCCATAGTTGCATTCTAACGGTATGTTTGTAACCGTTTCGTATAGTTATAGCTACAGTACACTATGACCAGAGATAATGGTTTATCGCGGGAAAACTTTACTGTTTGCTGGGTTTCAACACACGTTCAACTCATGTAAAGATTACTGGCTGTCACTTTTACGTAGAGCTGTTGACCAATTTGACTGAGAGCCAATAAGAATCTCGCTATTTTAACATTTGGTGACTATCACTACTGCGTTGTGTCAGACGTATATCACCCAATCACACATGTTACATGGAACTACAGTGTTTTCGTAGGTATTATGACACAACAAATTTTCGCGATATACCATCATCTCTAACTATGACATATACGCCGTGTCACGTACAACAGTCTTCTGTTTGTTACAACATGTACTAAGATTTTTCCTAGGAACTGTTTCCACGAGACTCTTATTACAAGTTCTCTCCCGTCTATAGAGCGTCCCAACCTTAGATTGCAGTTCAGAGCTTATGGCGTGCGCTGTTGCTTGGTCGCAGTCACGTTACGAAGTTCGGGAGGTGCACTATGTATTTATTTATTTATCACGACTTAAAGGTGCAGTTAAGGCATGGCTGACTTTTTTTTTACACAGAACCCACTACACTTCACATTTCTTTTACATCAAATATGAGCCATTATTACAAATTACAATTAATTTAAATTAAAGTTTGCATTAAATAATATATATATATATAACTACACACAATCATAAAGTACAAACTTATATTAAAAATATTGCACAGTTTCAAAATTTTCAATATTGAGTTGCAAATATACATAATAATAAGAAAGTAAGGGGGAAAACACTATTCATATACGCACAAATACCCACACACGCACACACTATGACCAACTAATACAATGTTTAAATAATTCAGCCTCACTATTTTCAGTCACAGGGAAGACTCAAGTAATATTGATTGATTTTTCTCAAATAAATTTAAACTTCAGAATTTTGAGCTTTGAAGTACATACTATATTCTTTACTATCCTAATCGATATTACAATTTGTATAGCATAACGCTTCAAAATGTGTAATTACTGACATTTTCTATTACTTTAAAATAAGAAACCATTATAATATTCCACTGATTTAATTCACTACATGAAATGTAACGGACACTTCGTTAAGAAATAATCATCATCACACATTTTATTCATTATAGCTACTGCTATGCCGATAAAACACAAGATTTCTTCAATTTTAGTAGCGTGTGTCTGAAGACAAAAAAACGTGATTGGAGTTGTTGATTACGAAATTGATCATTCAAAACCAATGTTGTATGGAAACTGAAAAATACGTCTGTTTTTTTGTTACTTTTAATGTCTGCTAAGAATTCATTTAAAGTGGGAAAGGGAACGTTATTTATTTAAACATTTTTTCGTGCCCTCGAAGAGCACAAGGCCTTGGTAGTGATAGGTACACTAGAAGAAAGGAGGAAGGATTCGGCCATGGTCTTTGTTAAGGAACAATCCTAGCACTCGCATGGAGTGATTTCAGAAAACCTTGGAAAAACGAAGTCAGGATGGTCGGAACAGAGTATCGAACCCAGTTCCTCCCGAATGTGGGGCGAGTGTTTTACCACTGCTTCACCACGCCCGGTTATCAAACAAAGGAGGATAGTATATTAATGTTATGCTGATGTCAACTTAGGCGTATCACTCATTTCCAGTACTTCTTCAATAATTTTATCGTAAGCCTAAACGAGAGCATATATGAAACAATATGTTGACCACTATTGTTTAAAAGTTTTACAATCCTACTATGTAGTTTTTCAATACTTAAACATAAAATTGAAGATAATTACGAATTTCCGTCTGTCAAAAACTTACCGAAACGTGGTAAATTTGGTTGTTAATGAAACAAATTAGATTACTTAGTAAAACCTTATAAACAAACTGTATGAGAATGTTTTTTTATATTTGCTATAATTTAGGATTTTAAAAATAGTTACCATACAAGCAGTAGAAATGAAGGATAGTTGCCTTAAATTTGTTTACGAGAATTATTTATTGTTTGCCTTTCTTTTATGATTTCAATTTTTCATGTTAGTTTGATGTACTATGTAGATATTGTTTCTTTCTATTAACGTAAATGGTTTGTTTGGAACATCCTGTTACTTCTAAAACTTTTTTAGTGCGTTAATAGTATGGCATGTGAAAAATATTGGAATAAGACCAAAACAATTTCTCGTAGCCTACCCATATTACGACTTTTTATTGTTTTGCCTTCCACACAAATAAATCTTAACAAAAAATTACACACACGAAATTTTGTTTCGAAATCAGTCACCATATACAACGATCGCTCGGCCGCGAGGCACTAGTTTCACTACTGGACCAGTTTAGGATACGGGACGAAGAAAAGTGCTGACTAAAGAAAGTCTGTACCTTATTTACTAACTATTCCAGCCATAACTCCATAGTTAGCAAAGATAACGGGACGTTTTTTCTCTGCAGCCAACACTTCGAGACACACTCAGCTATCGAGTTTTAGGGCAAGCGCGCGCATCGAGCGCATGACAATAATACGCCACACATTTCAGAACGGCTAAAGCTATTGAGGTGGGGTTGCTTTTAAAACAGATTTAGCTCATTACGAACATCTTCCTCGCTTTCATCCCCCATCTAACTTGATTAGCAAAAAAGTTTCTCACTGACCAACTTTTTGATGTTTCAGTTTGTTAGAAAATACACATAACGTTAGAAAAAAATTTTGTACAACTAATGAAAAAAAATTTAGCCTTCAGATTTCTTCGTTGGCGTCCAGATATATAAAATTACACACCATAAAAATTTGGATACGACTTTGCTTTTGGTTCGTAAGTTATGATGTGCTATATTTAAGGATGCATGAAAAAGTACCAAGTTCAAAATTTGTTAATTTTTTCAACCCCTTAAAATGGTGTAAATGATGAACCAACTATATCACCCGATGCGCGTTTCGATGCTGGACAATAAGCAAAAATTTTAAGATCAAAGTTACAACGTGAAAAAATTTGGATTTTTGGCAACAGCGCGCGGCGAAACAAGGGCATTGCTTATGACGGTTACCGTACATTGAAAATGAGATAGCGAATGTCCATACAACCCTGTACTGCAATCTAAGCGTAAGACGCTCTATAGCGAAGAAATGTCAACTGTGTAGTATCCAACTTTAGACGCTTATAAAAATTCACTCGCTGGAGTAGGGTATGTTTCTAAAGCCTAGTTTACACCAACGATAACATTGCTAATAACACGTGTTTTCAACCAAGTTATTAATGTTGTAAAATACTCGAAAATTGTTGACATGTTATCAACATTCTGTTATTAACTTTGTTAATATTTATAAAAAAATGTTAACATTAGTTACCAAAATTTTGTTGAAAACATTTGCTAGCAACATAAGTTAATTCGTTTAGAAACAAGTTAATAACTTTGTCACTAACACTGTTTATAACATTACTTTCCCGACCAATTCTAGGACAGTCTAGAACACAGGAAGTAGGTAACAAAAGTCACAAGCAATGTTATCAGCAATGTTGTACGCATTTTTATCATCAACGTTGCTATTAACTCCCGTTCATATTCTTACAACTTTGTTAGTAACATTGGTGTTTTCAGCAATGTTAATTACACATTTGCTACCAAAATTGCTATAAAACCGTGTACAGTGTACTAAGTTAACATTTTTGTAACTGACATTTTGTAATTAACATTGTTACTGCTTTTTTTTTCGGTGTAAACTAAGCATAAGTTACGTGATCAGAACGGAGATTACTAGGATTTTATAACAGCCAGCAATGCTATTCAAGGTCTTAAAATGACGGGAATTCAAAATATGTCTAAATATTGTCAACATGAAAAATATTTTGTTAAATACTACATTCAAAGTGCATTATTTACACTATTACACTTATATTTAAATGAAATAGTTCCAGTCGTTGACCTGAGTGGCCTTCTCTTAAAATTTCGAACACAGATAAACTTACCCGGGGTAAAATTTCAAGCACCAAGAACTTTAAATTTTGGCTAGTCCACCCCACCCTCGTGAATTTCATAAGCATCTATGGACGACTTGAAAAGAGGCGGAGCATCAGTCAGGTGTGGGATACAATTCCTATCTCCATGGATACCGCAGCCGAACATAACCTTCATTTAGCTACTTGGCGTCAAATGTCCCGGATGAGATGTATGTCAATAAAATTGATTATATGTTTGGAATTTGCCTTTTTTCTGGTAAACATTAATCTCATGTATTTGCGTATCTTAAACCATGAAGTAGAAACTACTATTTTTTACCCTTGCGTGCAAATCTATGAATGCGCAACATTTTTGCTTTCTGCAATTACCAACTAACAAATCAGCTTGTTTGCAAACAAGCTTTGTTTCCCACAGTACTTTTCCCCTGCGGTGACGTCCGGGGGCGTGTACTTCAAGTCGTCCATTGAAGCCTCACAGCTGTAAACAAATGAAAGCTCGTGAGAAGTACGAACTGACTTCGTATTTGCCGCGTTTTTGGCAGCTCGGTGGCTGGACCAGCTGGACTGCGACGTCATTAACTGTCTGTCCTTACTCCTGATGTGCGCATGCCTAATCACCAAGTTTTCTCGATGGCAAAATTATTTCTAAACACCTTCCAGCAAGACAGGACTGTAAAATGCCGGGAATTCAAATGATTTTACATACTTCTACATTCGTCAAATACTTTACTAAACGCAACGAGAGCAGCAGATTTTGTTCTCGTTATTTTATGCATCTTTCTTCGATATTTCGGACACCCTGAGTTTAGTCGTTTTCGTTATGTACATTGTTGTACATTTACTTGGAACCGTTCCGGCTTGTTTTGTCTGCTAGCCTACTCGAGAACAGGGTTAATCACGAATAAGTTGACCGAGAAGCTACTCTCCTGACGTTTTGGATGCTTGATAACATTATCTGGGTTACTATATGATCACCTTCAGCTGGGTCTTGACACTACCCAGGCTTAGGCCTATTAGAAATTCCTATCGTAGAACATGCTATACAGTAACCTTGAATGTAGCCTTATCAACATGTAAGCCAATGCTTTTTAATTAAGTTATTTATTAATTAAATTGGTATTAATTGATGTTTTTATTGCGCCCATTTCTTTAATTTTTAAAATACTACACACCTGCAGAGTTACTTATTTCAGTTTATTCAAGATTTAGTCCTACCTTAAAATAATTTTGCTATAAAAATTAACATTTTTAATACACCTGGGTATTCTCAAGTAACATCAATCACAAAGTAAAACAGTTCGTTGGTTGCACGTTTTTTTTATAAGTTATTTGGCTGCCAAAGTCACACAATTTGACATTTCTGTGTAGCCATTATAACAACTAAAACACACATTTTCTACAGCATTGGCTGTTAGGAGAACTTTTTACGTTTCTCCGTTGAATCAATTATCTATTCTTTATTTTATACGAATTAATTAGCTATATTTATTACTCCATGCAATAAGAATTCCACCTACGTTGAAACTGTTACATGGTTTCAAGGTTATTTACGTTACAAAATACGAAACTTATTTTTTTTGGTGTAGACATATTACTTACGTACAAACTAACACCGTGGAGCTTTAAATTTTCTTTACTACCGTTTTTATTGGAATGTGTTGACATGACTTGTCAATATCTTTGTACGAGAATGTACAAGAAAAGATCTGGTATATGAAATAAACTGTACTAATTTGTACTGTTATTTACGTGAAACGCATACGAATTTGCGGAGCTATTTGGGAATTTAGTAAATTTTACCATAAATCCCAAAATTTTTAGGTACGTAATACTGATCACCATAACCTATTTAGATTCGTACATGGTGGTTTCGGACACGGCTAAAGGTCGGTTTACGATGCAAACATTTGCATAGCAAACATGTGCATAGCAAACATAAGCGTATGGAAATGAAAGTTGGGTTATCTTACAACAGTTTATGGTGAAGCGTACGTGTATAGAATTACGTCGCCGATCTAAAGACGTGTATGAAATGGTTATACTTTATTTCGTGCCGTAAAGTGCAAGGGTTTCAGTCAATGTAAACGCAGTATACTCAAGAAAGAAAGAAAAGAAAATAATTTTTCCCAACGTCATTTATGCCTTCGTTACTTAGCAATCTTAGGCGAAGAACAATTGTGTTTACATTTTGATATGCGTTTTAAAAATACATGTTATATTCAAGTTGAGATACACCTTTCACAATGTTAAAAGAAAATGTACATCTTCTATCTTGATATTCGGCAAAATTTTCGCTGAATCGTTTTAATTACCTTAAGCCTTATGATGGAAAATAATTGTCTTGGAAAATTAAATATACGAATTAGGTAGGCCAACTAACGAAACTATTTCTTTATATGACAAGTGTAGTGTAACGTAACCATGCAGTTAGGTTAGGCCTACTTTACACCAGGAAAGAACGGTTGTACTTAATTGTACCGTTCCGTGACGATAATTTGCGTACCTATATTCTTATATATGTTTACCATACTTTAATTAACGCTATAACGATGTTTATTTGTACGATCCAAATTAACCCTATATTGAATGCAGATGATCTACGTCATATTTGTTGAAGAGCATTTTTTACTGAAATATAAATACAGGAATAACATAGCATATACCGTCGTATGGGCTAACTTGCAACACCTGGGGTAGCTTGAAACAATATTTCAAGAATTTGTATTATACATATTGATGTCTTCAATTAAATGTTATTCTGATAGTAAGACTTGGCTCCTGTTGTTAATGTAGCATTTATTTTTGTTTTATCTCTTACTACCTCTATGTGTATAATAATAATACTTGAAATGTGGTTTCAAGTTACCCCAGGTGTTGCAAGTTACCCCAGATGGCGGTAGCATGTTGTCATGAAATTCTTCGTTCGTGTAGTTTGTAAGCAATAGAGGATTGAATTGTTTGATTTACAAGCAAGGTTAGGAGATTACTGTAAAACGGAAATTCTATACTTTTATTGTTTTAGTTGTCCTACAACACATATTTACGAGGAATGCCTAGGGTAATAATTTGTTCTAAACTTTTTCAAGACAGTTTGGAAAAACAGGTTTAGAATAAGAAAACACGTCACATATTTTACTATGGCCACAGGAGAAAAAAGTAAATAACACAGCAAATACGGGAAACATAGGAAATTTATAATATCTACTAATCATGACATAAAATACGTGAGATCAATAAGAAACGCAAAATATAGTGGCCCACTTAAAACACCCTAATCCGAATAACGAACCGCTGACGACAGCGGCTATTTTCCTACAGACTTCATGCACGTACAAGGCCATCGTAAACCGCAGGTCTTCGTTCTTATACTCGTGCACGTTATCACGGTTACGATCATAGCGTACATGTCGTAAACCGACCAGGCTGCCACGCAAGTGCCGTGCAGCGCCACAACTAGTGTAACGTTCTATGTTCGATTTACTAGGAGGGTGGGGGTGACTTTCCCGTGGTAAATATCAAGAATCACTACTCATCGTGTACCGGCCAAACTATTGATTTTAGACACATAACTTAAACTAACCTACACTAACTTAAACTAACCTGCACTCCTAAACTAACATAAAAAACTTAACCCAACAAATTAATTTTTTGTACGTAGGACTACGTAGAAGATCACTAGAAACATTTTCATTATAAACTGTATGTCTAAAATCAATAGTTTGGCCGGTACACGATGAGTAGTGATTATTAATATTTACCCCCAGGTCATCTCTGAGGGTAGATAGCCGCCAGCAGACGATAAACAAGAGCGCGTAAAAAGTAAACACAGGCTCCCGAGCGTGCATGAAAGAAAATCAGTTTGCCGAGGTTAAGGCTGTCTCATACCCCACGCTTCAAATGCGTTGCAGTGTGTTCGTAAACAGGTTTTTTTCTACGAAACTAATCCACGTGTGCTCATTGTGTCAACGTACGAAAAGAAAACAAACTTCAAACAAGGTCAGAACCTCATTGTTAAGATGTCACGCTCATTAAAAACGCTGTTTCTGAGCCTTACAACATGGCAAAAAAAAAAGCCTTTTGAGACTTCTGTATTTCAAAATGTAGTAACCGGATGCATGTGAAACTCAGATTGAAACCTGCACTTAACTTAGCTGCAGACTTTCCACCAATAAAATTATATGGTCACCGCACTTCAAGGTCGACCTTACTGCTCCGTCGCCTTTGAGCCTCTCACGCGTGGGTAGGCGGTGCCCTTAACTCTGGCGTGTTTGCTAAGTATGCATTATTATTATTATTATTATTCAGTTGTAATGCCATATACTTATATTGTACCGGGTACAAATTATATTCTGCACTATCCGAACTGTGTCTGACGGGGTCGGAGATATACTTTTCCCTTCTGCAGATTTCACAGCATTTTTTTTTAATATGCCGCCAAAATTCAATTTTGAGTTTTCTTACGCATGGAAAACCTCGTTAAATATCCAAAGACTGCATTCTAAAAAAATGTACAATTTACAAGGATTTTCTTTGTAACCGTACAAATCATTGTAAAAGTACAAAGATGTTCCTTGTAAAATCATTAGTTTATGACGTTACAAAGGTAAACTTTGTAATACTACAAATGAATTCTTTGTACCTTTACCGACAGTTGCTGCACTGTAAATTATTTTGTAAAATATGACAAGGCACTTCTTCGTAGTTGTACAAGCTTTTATAAATGTTGAAAAATTTTCCTTGTAAAATAATTGCTGTATAATGTTTAAAGGATTTTGTTTTCAAAAAAAAATAGAAAAAAAAGTTTTGCCCTACAAAAATAGTAAGCTCACAGGAAATTACTTATGCAAAGATCACAACTTATAAAAAGTATTTTTCTGGAATAAAGTGAATATTTAAATTAATTGTGTGCTTTAAAAGAAAGAATTATTACTGAACTGTACATTGAATTTATACAAATAAATAAAGGCGAATCGATTCAGAAGTCATATTGGTCTAGTGGTAAAATGCGTAAGTTCTATGCCAAGTTTGAGTGGTTCGAAACCTAGCACCTCCGGAGATTTTTTAATATAATTTTATGTGTACATATTTATTCAAAAGTTATTTGATAAATTATTTCAACGTTAATTATTACGTGTAATGAACATTTAAATAAATGTGTTTACTTGTTTATTTATTTACTTGTTTATTTATTTACTTGTTTATTTATTTACTTATTTATTTACTTGTTTATTTATTTACTTATTTATTTACTTGTATATTTACTTACTTGTTTATTTATTTACTTGTTTATTTATTTGTTTATTTACTTACTTATTTACTGACTTATTTATTATTTATTTACGTATTTACTTACTTCCTTATTGAAAGTACAGCTACAAGGCTTAGTCTTTGATTTTTACAAATATATACTTTGTATTTTATTACAAGGGCAATCATTATAGTTTTACAAGGAATTTCTTTGGCAATCAAGGCTTTAATTTGTAAAAGTACAAAAAAAAAAGATTTTTACCGTGTGAGTAAACCAGATTACGTGATCAATACGACCGAGTAGATTATACCTACCACGTATTCTTAAGCACCTGTAAGTAATTTCCGCTAATCATGTGTTGCTGGCATAGCGCTACAACACTCTCGATTTGTTAAACAGTTTCGTGGCAGTGAGTTTGGCTAATAATCAGATCCAACGAATTATTTGCACGTTCGTCGACTTGTGTTAACGTAACCGTTACATGTTATCCTAGTAGAACCTAGCACATGTCCCGCCATTGTATATATAAAAATGTATGTTTGTCGAATCGCGAACCCCCCCCCCCTTTTTTTTTAAGCTATAAGGAGATGCTAGGTAGTGGCGAGTTAGAGTTATAGTTATAAAGTGGCTAGCATGAAAACATTCTTCATGAAAAAATACATATACCAAGTTTCGGGTTGATGGTCAAATAGTGACGGAGTTTATCGAGCTCGTACATACGTACACACACAAATACATAATACATACATACCTCGTATATACATGGGCGAGATTCGATGGAAGCAATGGGAGAGAGGCATTTGCCATACCAATATTTATGAGACAGAAAAAGAATTGCACACTATTTTCACTTTTGCGCCAACTTTTTTTCTTGGAGGTTATGAACCTTCCTTTCGTTCTAAAAACTTACACAACTTGGTGGAAAACTGCTTAAATAGCTCCAGTTTGCATCTTGAAAACCGAATATTTCCAGGGGAGGACCCACGAATGCCCACCCCCCCCCC
>PNEQ01032280.1:0-26326 GCA_003012365.1 Medauroidea extradentata
GAGATAAACACGAAAAACCACTAATATGTACCGTAAAAAGGTGGCCATTTTGTTTTTTATGCCTAACTTTAATCTGCCACCAGTGGTAAGCATCCACCATCGCATTCCAGATTCTACATGAAATAATAAAGAGAATGACACCCCTCCCATGCTTGAATCATTAAATTTCCCACGGATGTACATTTGCAACCTAACTACTTTAAGTATTTTTGAAATCCGAAGTTGTTATTTAAAGGAATATTTTCAAATACGCCACTGCAGCAAAAAAACACACATAAGAAAGAAAAAAAACAGAAAATTTAATGAATCCTAAACACACAAAAACAACCAGAAAGTTTTTGTCAGCAAATGGACAAAAGAAATCACACTCATATAAGCTATATATGCATAAGATATATATATATACATACATACATACATACATACATACAGCAAAGACAAAATGGCGACTTTTGACTACAAAATACGACACTCAAGAACAACATGGTTTCTGTAACAAAACTAACAGAACGTTTGGAAAACTACGACTATTTCGGGTTTCATGTATGTGTTTGTCACAGAACAAAAACCATATTGTTTTTGAGTGATGTCATTGTTGTAAAAATTCATTTGCCTGATGTCTTTGCTCAGCGTTCATTAAGTTACTACAATTTTGTTGATTCTGTTTTTTTCTGTCCATCGCTTTTTTTCTTTTTTTATTGTTTTTTTTTTGTTTTTTATTGACTCTCGTTTTTGTCTCTACTTGATACAATTTCTTTCGTCGATATTTTCTGTTTCCCCCCCCCCCCAGCTTTTTTTATTGAAGACTACCATTCCTTATTGATTTTCATTGTCTGTAAGCTCACGTTTCGTTTTTACTCTGTTACCAGTCAACAAGAACTCTTATGGTTGATATTCTGTGAAATCGTGCGTATAATGTTCTGGTTTTTGGCACATATCGTTTTTCTGCCATTTTTTTTATCCGAAATTATTAATTATATATTGATGGTGAAGATGAAAACCTCGTATGTCACAATTGGAAAGAGCTCAGATGGGCGGATAAACAGAAGATGAAATCTTACTGGCGTGGAAGGAATTTTACAGCCCTTTAGTTTGCATCAATACAATAAAGTGTGCTTTGGAAAAAAAAACTAAGTTATTGGACATTCTTGTCATTGCCGAAGAACAATGTGTAAAAATGTAAATACTGCCAAAAATTTACATACGAGGTTTTGCATCTGCACCATCGATATTATGAAATATTTGTAATTATTTTCATTGTGTATATAATGTTTCTTCATAAATTCCAGTGAACTTGAATGCTTTAAATTTATTTTCAGGCTGCCATAGTTGGTTTCTAAACAGGACAAGTTTTATTCCTAGGCTGGAGGAACAAATATTGTACACTATGTAGCAGAGCGGAAAGTTCGGGTTCTTCTACACTTGAAGAAGCAATTCTGTCCAGGAAACGTACATTTTGGACAGTGTGCAAAGGAAAAAAATATCGTTGGGGTAAATAAACGACACAAACATTTTTATCAAGTTCAGGGACAGCTGCATATCACTAGACGTCACATAAGTTACTGCGTTATTTGGACACCTCTAGGCATGAAAGTGGAAATAATCGAAAGAGAAGACGAATTCTGGAAGACGGAAATGGAGGAGAAGCTTCGTATGTTCTACATGGACTGTCTTCTGCCTGAACTACTCGACCCTCGTCATCCGCGTTCAATGCCAATTAGGGACTCGCCTTACATAGTAGAGGCCCAGAAGATCGCAGAAAATACGAAGCGTGCATGTTCGGCAGACAACCGGACACCTGATGAAAAAAAAAACCTAAAACAAGAAAGAAAATTCTCTAAAGTACTCGTAACTATACAGCAAAGTTTATGTAAACAATGCATTACTATAGAAATATTTTTATTACAGCTTGTAACTGGTGGAATGTTTATATACCTGTTTTTAATGCGCAGCCCAAAGGAAACTGTATTTGTGTATATAAGTACCTCTGTATTTTTTTTTTGTTTAAGTACATGTTGACTGCGTTCTTTCAGAAACAGCATTTTTAAAGATAACCTCGTTTCTGCATAAAAATGTATCCTTAGTCTTATGAAAAAAAATCTTAGTTATGCCACTCTAGAATATCCATGTGTATAGAGAAAAATTGTTCTAGTAAAAAAAATTCATCTGATTCACCTTACATTTATTTTATCCACATAAAGTTCGCACAAAGTTCAGAATTTTGAAGAGTCAAAATTACTTACTGAAATTGGAGAAAAATTTACTTACAGAACGTAGGGATATTTTTTTAAGAAATATTGTTATTGTTTCTTTTTGTGTAACACATGGACGAGTTTTACTATTGTTCTGAACATATAGTCCTATTAATTATTTTTCACGACTTATGATATTTCAAGTTGCAATGCATGCGATTTTTTTATACTAGCCAGGATGCACATCTACAGATCTTAAAGCTATGCCGATAGTTAAACACATGGTTTACATCAAATGTGAATTAAAATATTATTTACAAAATGTTAAAGAAAATGAACTCATATCGTGGAATCACTAACATCAATATGTAGTTAGAATATTTAGTCTGAGAGTTATTTACAGTTGCAGGCATATGTCTTTGTTTTCTGATGAATATAATTATGATTACGTGCTCAAAGTTGTATTGTTATGGTAAACATAAAATTTGCACGTTTAATGTAGGTCAATTTGTAGATAATGTGATGAACTTATTTTTAAAATTGGGTGCGTTAAATTTTATTTACGTCATGCTGTTGGTGTGCACAACGCCTGCAAGCCACATGCCACCTTTTTCTTGCCGCAAAAAAAAATATTTATGCTATATTGCAGCTTAGTTTCTAATGTTTTCAAAATACTTCATACACAGGTGTACTTAATAATTTATAACATTGTTAAATTATTTTATACATATTTTTTTATTTATTTACATGTATGGAGTGAGCATGTGTCAACATATAGGGTAATGCACTAGATATTTTCAATATTATTTTCAAAGACTAATAGGGATAAGCAACATTTGCAGCCACATACTGGTACATGAAATAGTTCTTAGTATTCAAAGGATTTTCTTGCTGGTATCATAATATTGTATGTGTTAACAATACAAAAAACAGTATGTTCTTGGAATGACAGCAATTTGTGTTTCCCTGACTCGAAAAAAGCATTTTCAATTTTTGCTGTCAACTAATTTTATTTAAAATATAATTTTCTCTTTCTTTGTATTATTTAATCAGATCAGTTTGTTCGAAAATATGTTTTGTGTTATTCCCATACTATTATAGTGAAAAACATATTTTTCACTCTAATAGTATGGAAATAACACAAGACGTATTTTTACCTGTACCACCAATCGTAAAATGAAGAAATATTTACATTGTAGAAAACTGTACTTTTTTTATCCGTAGATAGATAAGTTTGACAGTGCTCATTTGTTTCTAGTTCAATGAAGTACATTTTATCCTGTAAATTTTACATGTAATTACTTTTTAATAAATAATAACTTACTTAAAAAGTTTTTTTATCACAATATATTCAGGAATAAAATAACTGAAAGGTTCAACACTACATAGAATTTTAAAGGTAACCTATACGTATTTTAACTTGTATAAGAATGGGTGTATCTTAAAATTTATTGAAAGAGTACAGAGGTTCAATTGATCTGAGACTCTATACAAATAAAGGTGTGTTCATTTGGGTAAAGAGGCATATTCGTAAGAAGAAAAAAACGCAGCGCAGATATTAAGTTATAAAACTAAATTATTTAGAGTATGTTACAAACAGACATGCCTACATTAGAATTTAGAGACGGAATTCCTGTGCTCGTGCTCACTGCTTACGTCACTTCAAGCAACTAAGAAGCGTGAGTTCGGCGCTATTCAGATTAGGCAGTTAAAAAAAGTTATGATTAATAAGAAGCTATGTCAATAAGAAGGCCTTCGGTTTCAATAACAGATGCAATTAAAAGTTTATTTTGTTTGTGCGCGCGTGTGTAAGGAATCTCATTCTCGCCGAAAAGTTCTACAAGTGTAGAAGGATTGTATATTGGTTATCTGACGAAAATACTTCACTTATAGTTAGAAAACAAATTTATAAATATTAAAAATTATGCAACTAATTACCCCTTGAACGATTTGATTCAACGAATTTTAAAAGCCTATCGCATAAATATTCCAACATTTTCTAGGCGAGTTCTCTTCCGCTGGCAATAGGATACCTCCGCCGCATACCCTCCCCCCCCCAACCATCAAACCTTTACGGCTACCTGATTGTTCCCTCAGCCACAAACCACTTAGGCCTCGCGTCACGAGTTTTTCATTATTTCAAAACTCGGTGCTAAAAGGAACTAAGAGCCATCCCTTAACATGTATACTCTCATGACAATGCAAAGGAATGTGGTCAGGTCTGAAATGGGGTCTTAAGTCAACCAAAGAGTAGCCTTGTCTACTTATACTAGACAATCATGAAACACATTTGTCTTTACCTGTCTTGAACTTCTGCAAATACAATGGTATAATTCTTTTCTCTTTCTCACCTCATACATCCCACCGTCTCCAACCACTGGAAAAGTCAGTTTTTGGACCGTTTAAGAGATACTATTTTTCTGGAGTTGACAACTGGATGACTAGCAACCCTGGGAAAACGTTAACAATACACGACATTCCTGTCACTGTCAGAGGTGCTCTATCTCATGCATTAACTCAAAAAATATATAATCTGGGTTTCAAAGCACCGGTATCAAGCCCTAAAATCCAGACATTTTTACAGATGCTGACTTTTTACCATCGTCTGTGACAGATCGTCCTTTGAGATAAGATATACCTACAGAAGTTGGGAACAACACAAATATTCCTGAATGACCATCTACTTCAACAAGGACTGGACATCGTGAAGAAAACACTGAAATTGCACCATCCACAAGCAACATCAACCAAGAAATGCCTCGTACAGTGGTCAGTCCCGAGGTAATACGTCCATATCCCAGAGCAGGTGAAAGAAAACAGACTACAAACAGAAGACGAATGACATCAGCAGTTCTTACAGACACCCCAGTGAAAGAGAAACTGGAAAATTAAGAACGAGTAAAAGAACTAAAACTGCGAACAAAACAAATAAGAGCATAAAATAAATCACTGAGAAGAGAAGAAGATCTGAAGAGGAAAAAATGGGTAAACCCTTACGACGTAAAAAGAAGAAAAAGTGTAAAAAGGTCTAAAAAAGAATCTAAAGAAAACACGAAAAAAATTTTACGGTGCCAAGATGAGGAAGATTCATAATCAAAGAAGATTAAGATGCCCAATGTTTAATCTGCTTTAAACCATATTCATTATCCAAACAAGGCGAGGAGTGGATCCAGAGCATTTCCTGCAAAAATGGGCTCACCTTAAATGTGGAAACGACATTCTGGAATACACATGCATTCATTGCCAATCGGGCACTGGTATTTTGTCCGAAGATAGTGAAAGTGATTGACTTAAAATAGTTCAAGAGACAGTGAAGTGATATTTTTTTTTTATGAATGTTTGTATATCACTAATTATTTCTTAGTCAATGTGTTGTTTCGAAAGCAACAATAAAAATGGTGAATAATTCGCGGCACACTGCCTAATATAAATATTCAAAACTGTAACGTTTAATTTATAGTTCTGTGAATAACCATGAACATTTATTTGAATGGGTTTGTTGTGGCTGTATTAATCTGCCCCAATGACAGTATCAACTTGCCCCAGTGTGGGTCAAGTTGAGACACTTCGCATTTGCTAAGTAAATGTATTTTTACTTAGTTGGTTTTCATATTTAATAACTTGTAATATGCTGAAGTTAGATAGGAAAAACCGCTTGTTCATTGGTAATTTTCATGTCATTTTCGTACAGATAAAAACATATAAAAATTAAAAAGAAAATAATGTATCAACTTACCCCGGTCTCCCCTACCCGTTGCTCTTCGATTCTACGCAAGTGGCTCATATCAGAAGTTTGTTGGTGTCAGTGTAATGGCATGTGTAAGTCTACCATCGGTTAGCATGCTGTTCGCAGCGCCACAAACGCAATAAATACTGCCATGTTAAATTACTGGATTGACTTATACTTTGTGTCATATAAGTTTGGATAAATCTGACAGCAACTTACGGGCAATATTTATTTAATATTTTGTGATTTGTTGAACAATGCAAGACATTTTCAGCTCTAAAATGAACCTGAGAAGGCCATCTCAGTATTTGTACTGCAAAATATGTCTTGTGTAGTGCCACAAATCACTAAATATTACAAATTATTGCACATAAATTGCTGTCAAATTTATCCAAACTTATATTAAAAGGAGCACCAACCTCTAAATGAGAAAGAGTCGGAGCTGAACAAACGAAGATTGGTATTTTTCTGCAATGGATAAATCTTTCATACTGTTCTTATATATCTTTAGAGAATATGTTGAGATATTCATATAGTTATTTCCTTCCATTATGCATTAATGGTGTGTACCTTATTTGCTTATCTGTGTAGTTTCAGCACGACAGTTTTTTTTTGTTGTTTTAACAAAGTCACGTGTATGTATAGAATTGCTTGGTACTTAAATGCTTTGCCATTCTCCACACATTCATCAAATTAAATACGAACAGTATAATTTTACTTCAGTCATCTGACAACTAGGCCTATTAATTCTTTTAATTTTTAAACTATAAATATTTAAGTGGAGGTTTTTTTGTAATGTGATGTTTTACAGGTTCATAGAAACCACAAGGCTTCCAGGTGTAATGGGAGCAGTAGACTGTATGCATATTCTGATTATTTCTGCCCCTGGTAATGAAGAAGCAGTGTACGTGGACAGACGAAACAATCACTCTCTTAATGCTAAGCATGTGAGTAGAATTTTTTTTTTAGTTTATGTATTTTTTTAAATATCTCTATAATAGTCTTTTGTACTTCTGAGAAAACTTGTTAAAACTTGATTATTATTTTATCAGAACACTTACCATTAAAAAATAATTGTAACTATTAGAACCTTAAGTATGGTGTTTGCAATATTACACATATATATATATATATCGATGCTAATCCACTGTGTTCAAGAACAGCATGCCCCAGCAGATAGTTAAAATTTACTCAATCAGCACGTTTACAGTATATGTTTTTAGTGGCCATATGTAACACATTTTATTTCCAACAGTTATGCAACTATGGCCTCCTTGTCATGGAAAATAATGCCAGATATACTGGCAGTACACATGACGCAGCTATCTGGAGGCTGTGCAATGTGAAGAGGAGGCTGATGAGGCGTTACGAAAGTGGCAACTCCAACTCCTGGATACTGGGTATGCTAATTTTCATTGCAAACACATACAAAATTGTAAAAGTACATTTATCATTTTTTTCTTACAGAAATGTTAAACTGGAACAAGTTGCTCACATATGTTCTCTTAAGATACTTAACTAGACATCCTGAGATATGGATATATGATAGCAGTTTCAGTTATTGTAGGATGCTTCAAGTGTAAGCTGTGTTAAATTGCTAATGAAGAATTCAAAATTGTTTGGTTTAAGGAAGAAATATATTTGTCTAGGGACCAGACTTGTCCCATCCACCAACGTCAGTGCGACTATTACAGTATGACCAAACAATAGTATTAACTACACCCACTCAGTTACTACCAGCTAATTTGTGGGAGGGTTATGTATAGCGGGGTGAAACTATATGAAGAAACTGCCACATCACGACCCAAAATGATTGATCTAATTTTGTGAGAATGCTAGGTACAATTTCGATAAGTTAGCGCTAAAAGTGTGACAGTAGATATGTACAGTGAGTTATTTTTACAGCGATAATAACAAGAGCAAGTTTGCTTGTTTGTGAACATTTTAAACGTGTACAGAACTTATTAACCATATCCCTCAGCTTCACGAAATGTGAGTAACCTATAACACCAATATAAAACTGCACTATGGTAACTGTATACTACTCATCCGATAGTGATATTCATGAACTAAATGATAATTCTGATGATGGTCAGGATTATGTACCTAGTGATCATTATGATAGTGAATTAAGATCTGAATTAGACAAAAATAGGGATTATAGTGTGTGGTGTATTGAACCAAGAATATGGACTGAAAGTAACAGATGACCACAGCAATGGGTCTCCATGTCATAATTCTTCATCATGTAGTGAGAGGTTACCCAAATTTGACTGCCCCCTTTCACGTATTCTACCAATTAATTATCCCCACATTGTGCCAAGGCCTACATGTAGTTCCAAAAGTAAAAGTGTAGAGCAATGTCACGTCAAGCAATGTGAGTTACCTGAACTACCAGATAACCTTACGTCAGTGTCTGTATTAAACCTGTCTGCTGACCATGAAGAACATGTCGAAACAGAAGAACTGCTGACAGTTTCTTCAAATGTAAGGGAAGCAGGAGAAAATGAAGTTTCTCTTCCATGTTCAGATGTGAATGAAACATTGGAAGACAATTGTACACCTTTGTCTTCTTTAAAAATATGGAAGAAATCAAATCCAGCAGAATGGGAGAAAAATGTAGCCAAACGTAGACATTCTGAATGTTTAACTTACGTGACATTGAAAAAGGATAGACCAGTAAAAGTACCCAAAAAATTTGATTATTCCAAATGCAGATTCAAGTGCCAAAGTAAATTGTTCTGAAGAGGAAAGGGTAGATATTTGTAAAAAATTTTGAAAATTAAGTTATCAGCGACAAAAATATTTCATTTTACTATGTGTTGCAAGCACAACCCCTAAACGAAGGATAGCAACGAAAACAAATGCAGTGCATCGATCAATGTCAAAAACGTATTACTTTGAGAAAGACGGGAACAGACACAGAGTTTGTCAAAAGATGTTCGAAACTACAATTTGTATCAATAATGGTCCTATTTTAAAGGCATTTTCAGAAAGAGGTAGCGATACTGGGAACTTTTCTGGAAATGACAAAAGAGGCAGAAAACCACCTGTAAATAAACACAGTGATGATGTAATAATGCATGTGAAGGAACACGTAGAGAGTTTTCCTGTGATGGAAGGATACTACATATGTAAAGCATCATCAAAAGGACATTTAGACAAGAATCTGTCAATTCTAAAAATGTACTCAATTGTACGAGACAGTGTATACAGAAGAACGAAGAAAGCCTGTAAGCCTAACTGTAGACAGACGTTATTTTTGTAGTAAATATAATGTGTCATTTTACAGGCCAAAAAAGGTTCGATGTGGAATTTGTACAAACAACACTTTATATAAAAATCTAGAACAAAAAGAGAAGATGCAGGAGGAGTATGAAAGTCATCAACAGAGGACGATGGAATGTAAACAAGCCAAGGAAAACGACAAAAGAAGAGCACAAAATTATCCCTCAATTGTAACTGCAACATTTGATTTACAAATTGTACCTCAACTTCCAGCCTCATAAGTGTCACAAACGTATTATGGTATACACGAAATATTTGTCTACAACTTAACTGTTTAAGAAGGAGCTGATGGAAATGCTTATTGTTTTACTTGGAATGAGTTAAATGGAAAAAGAGGAAGTACCGAAATTGATTCGGCTCCACACAAACCATTATGTAGCTGCTGCCCTTTTGCATGCTGTCAAAACTTCAAGCTGAATTATTGTTTAACAGTATCTTTACAAGAATATGTATTTTATTATTTTATTTTCCTATGTTTGTTTCTAGGAATTCTTATTGAGAGGATATTCGAAACAAGAAATGTACAGGAATTACGTTCTTACATAAGTATTTGATATACATACATAACATGGACTACATCTTAATATACCGGAATTTGTCGTTGCACGTATTTGTTACTTTATGATTGTAAGTTGGTAAAGGACAAATTGATAATGCCATTGCTTACTGAATTATAGGATATTTCAAGACTCGTCAATATTTTACCCTGCATTTCATACTATTTTCACTGAAAAATTTTAACAAGTAAAAATAATTCTACAATATTACTCAGTATTTATAACACCATATCTACCGCAAAACTAACGTCAGGAAAGAAAGTAAAACAAAGAAACGAAAGACGTAAATATATTCAGATATTGTAATCAGGGACAAGGGCATTTCATGTTAGATCAGCATCAAGATAAAATCATTGCAAATGTATTAAAAGTAAATAGATTATCACACCATGCAAGCTGGATGCAGTATCGTTACCATTATAGTTACTTTATTAGATTACAAACTAACTGACAAAAATAAAAATGTAAAAATTCATGGGAAATGAGTCAGTTCATTTTCATGAAACTCTCGATATGATTATGAATTAATAAATGGTATTGTGGGGCACTCGACTACAGGGTTATCAGCACCTACAAATTGCTTATAACAAAATGTGCTAAACCTTCCATAGAAAGATAAAGCAAGTAAAACAAAAACGAGTACTCCACAGGACTCTCACAAAATAACTCTCTCTCTCTCTCTATCTGTGTGTGCGTGCATGTGTGTCTCTATCTGTGTGTGCGTGCGTGTGTGTCTGTGTGTGTATGTCTGTGTCTGTGTGTGTCTGTGTTTGTGTTTTTGTGTGTATATATATATATATTTTTTTTTATTTATTATATATTGTGGTTCTTGATATCAACCTGTTAATGGGGAATATGAGCGATTTTTTAAAATCTTTTAATTCAATTTTGCAGGCATATTTAAGCAATAATCACATTTTCCTTTTAATTTCTATGTGTTGATTCAAGTGTAGTCGACGAAAAAACGTAACGTGATATAAAAAGCCCACCGAAATGCTCGACTTCAGCATGTGACGTCATCCGGCGAAAATCCAGCCTACCTACTGCCTACCGCCTATAGCAGTCATGCGCACATCGCGGAAAAGAACGAAATAAATATAAATATGAGAAAGATAGGGATTGGTGGGTTTACGAGGAAGAAGGTTAGGAGTACAGACATGTACAAATAGAAAAGGGCAGGAGATAGAGGAAGTTGCAGAATATGAGTATCTAGGGATTTAATTTTGGCCATTCAGCAATACATGCAATAGGCTACGTCAAACAATATATGATAATAGAACCATCAGTTACACATGCTCATTGTAACAGTTACATAACATTCAGAGAATTTATAGAAAGGATTGCTAATAAGCCAGGTCTTAACATATTTTACAAATTTAGTTTGTTATAATTCCTAACCTTAGCAGGAAGGATATTGAAAAACTGTATACCTGTGTCAGCGAAAAATTCATAGTTTTGTTCATTATTTTTCTTGGTGTTGTAAGATCTTCATGTTTTCTTGTATAATGATCATGATTTTGATGCGCAGGTGCACAATTATCAATATTATATTTAATAGTGATGAGACACTGGAGTGTGTGTGTGTGTGTGTGTGTGTGTGTGTGTGTATATATATATATATATATATATATATATATATATATATATATATATATATATATAGACACACACACACGTTTACAACTGTTAATATACCTGTTTTATAAAGTATTTTTTACAATGTTCATTATAATTTAATCCACATAATAATCGGACAGGTTTCTTTTGTAGCATTATAATTTTTTAAACACATAGGGAGTGGTGACCCCACAACCTGTTACCATAAGTAAGAACTGAATGAAAAAATGCATAATATGCCATTAAGATACAATTACTTGGCAGGTCAATCTTGAGATTGCTGAGTAGATAATAAACTCTACTCAGTTTCACACATAATGAATGTAAAAATACACGCTGACCTCTCAGTGAACTGAGGCGACTGAACCATGTCCACTGAGGCGAGAGGAAAGCTGTGTTGAAATAATTTATATTTAGTACCATGCAACCATCATAAAATTAAAATGTTGATATTGTTGCTGTAGATTCTTGATAGCAGTTACAAGACAACACTGATGTTGCAAGTGCTACATTTTTTTTTTTTTTTTTTTTTTTTTTAGGTAGCCATCAGATGATATCGGATGCTGTCCAGCTTTTACAAATTTAAGTTGGACCTGAAGACATTTAAGTACGTAAATGTAAACTGTTTTAAATAAAGATAACATTTATGCAATTAATATTTTTCATTTATCTTCTATTCATCACATTTATTTTTAACATTATAGTTTTCCTGTCTAGGTAAAAAATACAGCAGCAAAAATATTTCAATAAGTTTGTGTTTCATTTATTTGCAGCAAATTATAAGAATATACCATTAACCAGCTTTGTAACGAAAGCTCATACCCATGTGTTTGCTTTTGACAATCTTGTATACTACAAGACATATTTTTTTTTAATTCACTGGTGTCTTTAGGTTTAATTAAATAAGAAGAAAAAATTTTCATTTTTATTAATTTATAGAGTTTAACCAATTATTTTCTTCTACACTGTGAGGAAATTTCCTGCTGGTTTTTACTAAATGCAACAAATGTTAGTACAGTAGCTGCAATGTACAGTATTTTGAAATCCAACTAGATTAATGTACTTGTTCTCACTTGATAACCTACAGCCTATTTTGCACGACCACAGATTGTACGTAAGTTGCATACAAGACTAGATTGCCAAGCTAGCTGAAAATTAATATAATTAACTTTATGTAAAATACATTTTGGGTTACCTATTTGACAGTTGCTCTTAAATTGAAACTGATAGCCAATGAATTATTGAGACTGTAAAATTTGTAAATAATAATTGCATAATTTGTTGGTGCAGTAAGGTAGAGAAGGCACAGGCTGTGTAACTAAATTATTTTCCATTGTGGCTATTTTTTCCTTAACACTTTAAGGTTGCTAAAAATATTCTGTGGTTCTCATATCATACTTTGCTGTCAGGAATGATCACTTTTACTTCAATATATATGTATTTATGAGGGGGGGAAATAACTGCTCTTTAATTTTTAAAACATTATTTTTTTTATAATAGTACAATAGAAACAGATAAAAATCACTTATTCACTGTCAAACTAATTAAATAACCAGTGTTACATAAAAAATTACAAGAAAGAAAACAGGTAATTATTCTGAACAATTCTGTTTCATCAAAGTTTTGCAGAACAATAAACTTTGGTGAGACATGTTTTGTAATAAATGAAGGAAATTGTTAAAATTGATTTACCAAATTCTCTGCATTCAAAATTTTGAAGCAAGTGATTAGTTAGTACAGTTTTAACTGTCATTCATTGCAGTCTTAAAGATGGAGAAATGATTGACTACACATATTTTTAGTACATACAGAAGATAAAAGTGGGGGAATCCGTAAGGCGATTCTACGAGAGCTAGAAGCGCGGAATTTGAAAAAATGCTTTGAAACACAACCTAATGTTGATGTGACAATCACAATATAAATAATTGGAGAATGCAACAACGTGGCTGGATGGGTGCTTCAAACGCTGTTTAAGATGGCATTAGCTACTGTGTAAGTGTTTTTAATGCAGAAGAATACGGGAGTATCTGCAACACTCTTATGCTGAACAGTACTAGGCGTTCATTAGCAGCTGAAACGTGCCCGCAACAATCCTACCATACTTAAACTGGATTCATTGTGCAAATGAGCATCAAAACAACAAAATCTACTGGCTCTGATACTTTTGTGTAGAAGAGCCGAAAACAATCTGCGTTAGACTGTTTCCAACACCATTTTTCCAGCGTTCCTGTCTTTTTGACAAAAGGAAGAGTTTCCATCAGGTGTGCACCAGGGGAGCAAGTTGAGTCCCCTGTTCACTGTGATGTATGTGGTAAAGTAGTAATGTTGGTACAGTGAAGGGGAGAAGGGAGTGGCAGGCTAGTTACGAAGAAAGCAATGAGTGATGTTTGAAGGAACTGAAATGGAACAAATTGCAATTTGTAATTGATGCATAAGATTTATACTGGATGGTCTGTGTAAAAAGCGTTTTATTTACAGACACCAATAACTGCCCAATCTAGGCTGTATTCATGCTTCACATAAACATTTTTATAAGTAGTTCAGCTTTAATTACATCGATGAAAAAAATTATTTACTACCGGTAGTAATTCGGTTATAATGTGAAGGTAAGTTGTACCTGGTAGGTAAAGTATGACATGTGTGTTCTATATTACTTTAGTTGGCATATTGTTATAAAGTTACATAGAACCATAACTGGAACTATAGTATTTTAAAGATATAAATTACCCATCAGGGCCTCTTCATAGCTGACTTTGTACGCTCTATTTTCACATTTCCCCGTGATATGTTGGATGATCTGTTGCATTGAGCCGCAGTTGAGTGATGTGGAGGGCAGCTTGCCTCACTTTGTACAATGAGTTTGTACATGCCTTGTCTCACAATCATTTTAGTGTTGACCATACACACCCTACGAGACTGCTCGAAAAGTTATGGTTATACTGTTGTGCCAGTTAATGTCTGCTGTGTAGCTGCGCTTTTACAACCATTCCCTCCTCCATTTGTTTATGATGGTGGTTCTTGGATTTTTTTTTTTAACTATAACACAGTGGAGGGGGGGTGTCTCAATTTTAGTCTGATTATCTGTACATCTAGAATGTCAAAGCACACCAGTAAGTATGGGTTTAAAGTGGTTTGTGTTCCACGCACTCACTACAAACTCATTACAAAATACATGTCCATTAACAAATTTGACATTAACAACATGGAATACAAGAAACCTTCATACTCTTAACAGCAAATTTTAAGTGACAATTTAGGCTATCTCTCAAATATAATTTTTGGGACATGCAAATGTGGACATTATGTGATTTTGCTGTCAACTGCAGCTGTAGAATTATTAAATTAATTCAGGAATTCTGTGTTTTAAGCACACATCATCATTTATATTTCTAAGCAAGAAATAAACATGTAGGGTAGGGCTATTACTTAAATCAATAGTTATTATATTTACCAAAGTTTCAAATTAGAAACCAACGATATGATAAGTCCTGTATACCATCAAGGCCTTCCTTTCTGTTTTCGATATTGTATACCAACAGGATGTACAAGATGGCAAATGGAGAGGGTGGCTGGGGTAAGTTAACTGGACTGAAGTTAGCTCTTTCCGCGCGCCGCCCCAGGACCAGATAGAGCTAACTTCAGTCCTAACTTACAGGCGGCCTTGGGCAGAATACAACGAAAAGGGAATAACAGCATTAGGATATTCATGTATATAAACTATTTTTTTTTTAATTATGTAGTGTTATGTGTTTGTATATGGATTGACAAGTCCAAACCCAGTCAGTACTGGGTGTATATGGGATGCTGAATAAATAAATAAATAGATAATATGGAGTAGAAAAAATTAGGTAGACTAGGCAGTCTGATCTTAGTGGTATTTACTTTCGAAGGTGAGTTTCTGATGTAAATTTCTTACCACTTGAATGATATAACTGTAGGTGTGGTCTGCATTAGACTGACGTGTTTTTTAAGACCTTGAACACAAAATAATTGATTCTTCGAAGTGCTGTACATTGTACATGAGAGTAGGCGATCATCTGTGGCAGCTACAGTATATGTTGTGCATTCTGGATGAGCTTCTGAATCGAGGGTATACCAGTCCAATCCTTGATGTTCTGAAGTTGCAGCCTGATGGAATAACAGTAACGTATAGTGTTAATAATGACATATACCTCCTGAGGTACCCAATTATTTTCCAAACAGTTAACTTATGCTGGGTGAAAAGTTATTCTGAACTGGTAACTTATGGTGCATCTGTAAGAGTTGTTCTATGCAAGACTTTCAGTGCCTACCTGACCACAGTTTCCAATCAGTAATATTTTAAACATACAGGCCTACATACATGTAAAAGCCCTAAAAATCAGTTACACCTTTGCGATGCATTACAGTAAAGGATCACTGAAGGCAGCTTTTGTTTAGGCCTGTCTTTGTGTATTGACAAGATAAAAAAACAATTTCTGTATAACTTTCACACTTTCAAGTCCACTATGCAGTAGGCTACTGTTGTTTCAGTTATCTGAGAGCCGTTTGAATAACAAATTGGCTTAAACTATGTCGGTTATATGTTGGGGTAGGCCTAGGCCTAAAGCAACAAAAACTGTCTACGAGTCGTTTGCTAGTTCTTACAACAAAAGTCACATTGAATTGTCAGTTTTGTAAAGGAATGTACAGGCAATTAATGTCATTAAAGCCCTAAAAAGTTACGCCAATGATATGGAAATGCTTCGTGTACTATTAAAAAGATCACACAAACATTCGTTTGGAATTTGGATGACGATCATCGGAAACATTTACCACATGTAGCAAAATATTTGGCTGCAGTCTATTGACAACCATAAGATTGTTTACATTAACTATGCTAAAATACATTATCTTATCACAAAATTTCGTGTTTTACTTACGAATTACAATTATAGGGCTAAACTGACAATTGTTCAACATAACTATGCAATCTCATTCGAAAAATTCATGAGTTGGCATTGCATTCTTCAAAATAAAACCACAGTAAAAGTTTTTAATAACTAAATTCGTGGTCGTAGCAGTTGTGCTACGTCGTCAGCAATATTATTCACATAAATACAATTTTAACCTCTTTCACAGCGTCCATTTTTTATTTATGCTGTGTTTACATTTGCTAAGTGGCCCCAAACGAGTTAAGGGTCCAAATTTTGCCACCTAAACTAAGGGCTACTTAAAGGATTTTAAGGGCCCCTTAACATTAGTGAAACAGGTATTGGTGTTAAGGAACACTTATTTTTATTTTAAGGGACCCAAAAAGTTTAGGGGTTGTTGATGAAACCGGCCATAAAAGTGTTGCACGCTGGACTTGACAAGAAGTTAGCTCCTCATGTGGCTTCGGTTTCAGACACCCTCGCCAAGATTGAGTCTAATCAGACTCTGAAAGCAGTGATGATTCCAGTTACAACTCATGGCATTGGACTGTCTCTATCTATTGTTTACATTCAAGCAGCACAAGTCCGTAACATGCCAGTGACAGATATCCGCGCATACTATCGCATATGTTTAGCAGTTTTTTGAAGTGAAGATGGCGTCGATGGCAAGGGGCAGTAACACGTGCGCCCGAAAATCTTTAGGTCAGTAACCTTCGTTCAAACCGATGCTCTGCGTACGATAGTGAAGTCGATTAATTCACTTCCAGATGGAGTGAGAAGATTTACCATTGCTCTAGGACCATTTGAGCATAATGGTGTCTATTACATACCAAAGTTTGACGCCAATCGATTTCAGAATGATAGACGTTTTGTTCAACAACCAGAACACATCACTCTATCCAATTTGAGGAAGATAGTCGAAGCTTTGGTGAATCCATTGACACCGACAGTAGAACGAAATAGTTTTCGAACAGATTCAAATTAAAAGATTTGTACACACATACAAATACACGAATCACAACACAAAAACATAACAAATCACAAAAAGTTAAAAAGGACCCTTGCACATAAAAAGGATAGTACGTCCCTCTCACTGACGAAATATTATCATATAAAAGTTTGTGAAGGTCCTCACCTATGTTAAAAGTACGACGGACCTGGAGGCCAATTCTCATTCAGATCGGCGTTAACGACAGTCCTGTTAACACTAGCGGGATTCGCCGTTTGTAGCGGGACTGCAGCTCGATTCTCATTCGGGACGACTGCGAGTTAACAGGAGTTCTAACTGGACTCCTGCTCGGTCTAGCAAGAGATGTTTTATATACAATTCTCATCTAGACCGAGCAGCGGTCTAACAGGACTTTTAACAAGACCGGCCTAACGTAGGCACTGCGGGCTGCGGTAAGCAAGTTAGCGAACCTTGTTAGCGAGTCTGTTGAGTTACATTTACAGAGGAACTGCCATATTTATTTGAAATATTTGTGTGCGCCGATGAAGATATTGGGATTTTATATTCGAGGAGGATCCATTCTAAAATTGTGCACCTATATTAAGTGTAATTTAACAAATTATTTGTGTATTATGTGTTCACATGGGCGTAAAAAAATACGCAATCTTGTAATATCCAATCCTGTACCTGACACGATTACATATAAGTACGTTCGTAAATAGATTCGCCTAGTTTATTGATAGTAGCTATTGCATAAAATAATTCACTCAATATAAATTTACCAGTGAGTACAATAATGTTACAACAATATAAACATCCGTAATGCTCATGTAAGTAAAGATTTCGATTTGTATGTTAGGTTGAGATAAACTGCTCCGTTATTCAAATTCATGTGTGCAAACATAATGTTTTGTCAACAACAATGTACCACTCGTGTCTAATATCAGACATATGATACTTGAGTGTAAAATTATGTGATCCTATATCAAGTTGTTAAAATAAGGCAAAGTTACATTGTTAAAAAATAATGTCCCAGTACTAGGCCTACTGCATGTTTAGAGGTTAGAGACAGAGGTAAGTTATTGATTCTGATGAAAGTCATAACTGATACTTTATTAACCATAGAACAAAATACATTGTTATGGGTTTCGTCACAACGTAAACAAAACAACACATTTAATTATATACAATACATCTGCAAGCGTTTATAGCTGATTATAGTCCTCTCCTCGAGTAAAAATAAAGTACACACCCTGCTCTTCACAGTGTGTCTTTAAAGCCGGAAATAAAGGGGAGTATCGGTCGGTGCTCGAGCTGAGTTGAGTGGTATTGCGAGGCGCTCGACACAAGTGGTAATCAGCGCCCACAGAAAGGGTAAACACCGTCAACATATTAAAAACCTCCGTAGGAGGTGGGAAAAAATAACACAAGTAAAAAGGACAAGAAAACATATACAAATATATAATAAAAAGAAACAGAATCCGTAGGATTCAAAAATCCGACCGATACACAGGCAGTACAGCAGCAGGACAGCTGCTGAAAGTCTAAAAACTAATCACAGAACAAAATTACAAATCACAACATGGTAAAAAAGGCCCGTCATGTGTAAAAAGGAGAGTACGCCGCTCACAGACGAGCTCTCCACATCCAAAATTCCCCGAAGGTCATCAGCAATATTAAAAGTACGACGGCCTGGTCATACCTGTGACACTCCAACAAAATGTGTCGGACAGTTAGTGGAATGTCACAGGCATCACAAATAGGAGAAGGGTCGCCACAAAGCAAGTGTCTGTGCGTGACGCGAGTGTGTTCGATCCGAAAACGAGTGAAGAGGACATCCTTTCTGCGAGCCAGGGAGGTGGAACGCTGAGGAGCAACACTGTCTGTAGGAGCCCTCATTTGTTGGTCAGAGGGATGGCATGCCAATCCCTCTGCCAAGAACTCAAAACAAAGCTTCGGGCTGCATGCAGCACATCACACAACGTGACACGAATGTCACATGGTGGAAGGTTGCATGCTTACTTTGCTGCTGCATCTGCTGCACTATTGCCTACAATATCTACATGGCCAGGTGTCCAGAATATGACCTGGATGCCAGTCCGCTCAACCGCTTTTAGCTTCCTCTGGATAAGTGATACTAAAGGTGTGAAGAGGAGCCAGAATGTAAGGCTTGCAATGCAGACATCGTATCGGACCACACAAGACAATAGCATGAGAACTTCCTTACAATAAAACATAGTCTTATAAATAGCATAGAGCTCGCCTGTTAAAATGCTACATGGCGGAGGAAGGCCGAACAGGTACCTCCCTGCACCGACAATGAAGGCACAGGCAGTGGATGAGTTCGTCTTTGAACCATCAGTGTAAAAGCACATAAAATTCTTAAAAACAGTACACAAAAGGCCTTGGTACACGAAAAGGAGGTGGTTGGCTTAGTAAAATCTGCCAGATCGAGATGCAACAACACCTGGTGAGGTGCCCAAGGTGGTTCCGGGCGTGGGACAGGCAGCACACTCCAAGGAACAGAACTCCGAACCCGGGAGTGCGCAAACCAGACACACACAGGTTTGGTGGCTCGAGGTCAGGGGTCATAAGTGTGACATATGATGGGTGCAGAATGTCACCATATAGGAAGTCAGGCGGGTCAGAGAGAACCCATAACTCAAAATGCAGGAGCAACTGTTCACGCCGGTAACGTAGCGGTGGTTCACCAACCACTGCACAGAGGCTGGGCAGCACCTGTCGCAATGCAGATACCAGCATGGTGCACCGAGTCCAGCATCTTCAGTACAGATGGATGTGCTGGCGAGTAGACATGACTACCATAATCCAGCTTGCTACAAATCAGTGCTCTGTAAAGGCGTAACAATGTCTACATATCGACACCCCAATTACAACCACTAAGCAACTTCAAGAGTACAATATCCCACAAACAACGAGATTTCAGATGTTTCACATGATCCCTCAAAGAAAGCTTGGAATCAAAGAAAAGGCCTAAGTACCTTGCATGTCCACATACAGGCAAAATATGCCCATTTAAAACAATTTTCGGAAGCAGAAAAACTCCACGTTTACGATAAAAGTGAACTAACTGCGTCTTTGCGGCAAAGGAGCGAAAACCACAGTTGTCCGCCCACTCAGCAAGCCGGTGGACAGCCAGCTGGATCTGACGTTCTGCCACACACAGAAAGGATGTACAGGAAAATATCAGTAAGTCATCCATGTAGAGTGCACAACGAACAGAGGGTCGAATAACAGACACAATACTGTTGATTGCAATTGCAAACAACGTAACACAACACTACCTTGTGGCACCCCATTTTCCTGGACAAATTCACGAGAAAATGAACTTCCATTGCGAACACAGAAGATTCTGTATGCCATAAAATGCTTGACAAAGGTAGGGAGATATCCTCGAAAACCCCGGCATGCATCTACATCAATATTCCATGATGCCATATCGTGTCATAAGCCATTTGCAAATAATTATGACGGGAAATGCCAGGGGTGAAGAGTGGCGATTGATTAAAGATAACTTATGGGATCAATTGTGTCCGCGATGAGTTAAAGAGGATCTGGATAAAACGTATGTTAAACAATTCCAAAGGAACCCTTAAAATACACTGGAATATATGCAAGATGTTATTGACTGTGCAGGTGCGCTCAATGTAGAGATTAAAGAGAGTGAATTTGTACAAATATTTGAAAACTTTTTCTCCCATAATCAGTCATTTGAGTCTTAGGTCAACAAATTCCGTTAACTTTAAACAAAATGATGGAATGGGCCATTAAAGTCTAAAAGAGTGCATTTAATGGACGAATACGAAAACGAATTAGGTCAGGGAACAACCTTTCGTAAAATTAGTCCTCAAAAGGCAGGTATTCAAAATGAAAGTCGGAAAGAAACGTGTGTTTAAACTGTAATAAATCTAAAAATTTGGCAATAAATTTTCATAGTAATAAGAAAATAATCACATGTTTTGGATGCGGCAAAACAGAACATCATATTAAAATATGTTCAGAAAGGTGATGCGAAGATAGACATCGATAAAAAAAAAGGGAAAATTCTGACCATTACGAGCACAGAAAGAAGTAAATGTACTGTAAAGAAGTTGCTACTAGAAACTGACGTCAAAGGACGTGGCGTACAAGCTTTGATAGATACAGGAGCAATGAATAGTTTTATAGGTCAAAAATTTGCAAGTTCTTTGGTTAATGAGCACCCTGAAACTGAAATCGCAACTATCAACTTGCGACGGTTTCACATTATACTGTATGTACCGAACGGTGTTTCAAATACGATTAAAAGGCAAATACGTTTGCATTTAAAATAGGTAGGTATTCATGGACAAAGTATTTCTGGACAGTCCTAGGGGTTTAATTAACCCTGTTACATTAGGACTGAAGTTTTTGATGGGAACAAAGAATTCCATTAATTTCAATAAGAAAATTTTGAAATTTGATTTTGAATTACAGGGTGTAGGGGTGAAATTGACGAGCTTGGTGCAAGAGAATCGGACGTGTTCTTATATACATTTTAATGTAGATGTCTTCCACGATGCTCAGCAACGTAAATTGCAATCTATTCTTAAAGAATTCTCTGATGTGATTACTAAAGACATAGGATGTTGCAAAGTGTATCCCTATGGATTAAGATAACTGATAATAATTCAGTTAGGCTCAAACCATAACCAATATGAACTGCTTTCATTTAAAGTATTATGTGAGATAGTGACTGACTTGTAAGATAAACAAATTATTCGAGAGTCCAATTCACCTTATGGTTCGCCAGCCTTTTTAGTGTCAAAGAAAAGGCCACGGCGGTGTCGCCTGGTGGTAGATTACCGATCGGTGAACCGAAAAGTACATTTAGATCCACTTCCGGTTCCGAATGTAGACAATTTTTTGCAATATTTTGGTGAGGCGAATATATTTTCTGTAATTAATTTACATGCGGCTCTTCATCAGTGTCTGTTACATGAAAATAGAAAAAAATACACAGCTTTTTATCACCCTCTACGAAGTGGAATAGAGTACTGTTTAGGGTGAATTTGGGGGGAGGGGCAGTGTTTAGGTCGAGTGTTAACACATTAGCTAGCAGTAACGAAACTCCTGCACCTGGATTTAAAAAAAAAAAACAAAAACAAGAAATGTGTTACAATTCTTGTATGAGCAAATGCGGGCGGTAGACACCGAGTAAAACTCACTGTCACGGGTAAGTATGCAAAAACCAAAGTGTTCTAAAAATGTTACACACTTGCCTGTTGATCACAGAGCTGAAAGTAATGTTTGGATGACTGCCGAAAATTTCCAGAGGATAGCAAGGTCTTTTTGCTGTTTGGCAAGAAAGGCAACATATCGCCACTGTTCGTTCCCCCAAATGTGTCTACCTTGATTCAGTCCATTAATTATGGGGTCACTCAAAATCTGAAAATGCTCTACAGATGTGATTTCACGAGGCATTAAACAACTGATATTGGCAAAACAATTGAATTTCAAAATAAATATAACTTCAACCATTCCATGTTTAATGTGTCTTGTGCATGGAGCTCTGTGAAAATTGAAACTTAACACAAAGCTTGAAGAAAAAATATAGCCAACAACAATAGTTGAAGATGTGAGAGACGATGATGAGGACAACTAGTAAGACTTCTAGGATTCGGCAGGGAAGAAGTGACAGGGCACACAGATAGCACATACGGCGATATTGTACAAATGTTCGAAATGTGCTAAGGAAAATCCCTTGAACAAACTGTCTGCGACACACCTAAATGAATGGTTGCAGGTCGGAAAAGACATTTTAGTTGTCATGTCACAACAGAGAGATTACAGAAGCAAATAAAAAACCTCTGAAAAAAAAAGTAGTGGTAGTAATGAAACAGACGTCACTTAGAGTGAGGCTGAAGCTGCATGGGACACTTATAACATTTTCTGAGCAAGAAAACCTGTTACTCAGATAAGTAATGCAGTGTCATATTCTACATTCCACTTTTCTTCACAAAATAAGATGGGCCATCATACAGTCTGACATTCGAGTGCACATGGTGATGCAAGAAACACAGAGTCTGCCATCTGCTTAAATTTCTGGGACTGCTCTAGTCAATGAGAGTAAGAATTAAAATAAACTTTTTTGTGCATAGCCGTAGTGTTTATACGTGAAACGAGGTTTGACAATAACATTTTTTAGTGCAGAACTTGTGTATGTAAGCATTTTTTATTTAAGGGTTTTGTTGTAAGAAATAATATTTTGTGTTAAATACAGTTACCTAATGAATCTGCTAATTAAAAAAAAGTTTTTTATATATCCCTTGTCTCTTCCGTTTAACTGCAACATCTTAAACTCTAATAATATTACTTTTAATTTGTTGCACAGTGGTAACACATGCATCAATGTACTGTAACTACTGGCTTCATACCATAGTTACTACCTGCTTTCCACATTGACACAGCGATGAAGCACTCTCCCTTCTATGGAGACTGGGCCAATTATCTTACCTTTCCATAGCGTGCCAGCAGGATTTTAAAATATGTTGACGTTACGTTTCTCAAATTTATAGATGTATGTAAATCATTTAAGCTCAGTTCTATGAAATTATTGCTTTATTTTGCGAAATGGCTTAGAAACGGCTGAGTATCAAGTCCAAACTATCATTTCAAATAGAACAAAACATCTGTATCATTGCATGGAGACTACTTGGGTGTGTAGATCAGGTAGTTACCTCCAGCTACCGTTTGTGAAGATGGGCCAGAAAAGGGAATAAAACGGAAGTTTGTAGGGCAGACCCCAAGCTCTCAAGAATAGGTAAATTAAAACCAATGAAGATTGTATTGATACCAAAGGCGTGACTACATTTTCTCGAGAATTTAGGGACTGTCAGTGCAATTGCAGGTTTAAATGTTATATGTCTACCTCATTTGAAGAGACAAGCAATGTTTACCAACTTCTGGACAGCTCGTTCATATGAAGCTAGGTGTCTGATTATAGCATGAATGGTAAAGGACACCAACATAAAGCGTAAAACAGTTAGAAGATCAATTGAATTAACTATATCAATTTTTTTCTGGAAATACGAAAGTTAGCAAGTCAAAATTTACATTCAAACATTTAGTATCGTGTTATTGACAGAGCACAAAAAAGAGCAGAAATGTGGCATACAAGTAGTAGATGGATGTGGCAATTTTGGAGGCAATAACAAACTCCAAAAAAAAAAACATTTTATGAAGTTTCCGAGATACAAATCAAGATACTGTTACTCAGAAACAAATTCCAAATATTTAAGTCCAGAAACTGCTATCAGCATAATGTATTAGCTTTACGTTAAACTGTATGGCAATCCAGTTTCATTATCTATGTGCAAGATGATATTTCTTACAACCTTAAATTTAAAACTCTGAAGAACACATGCAATCATTGTCACACACTGGTTGTAAAACTAAACGTTTCATTTGGAAAAGAATACGAAGATACTAAAATGAAACATTAAAATCACCTGAGGAAGCTAGTACAAGAAGCTTCATGGAAATATATTTCATAAAGGAGAGAAAATATATGTATAAAAACTGAATGTATTTCTTTTGATAAAAAACATTACCTTGGTCTAGAACTCCCGTAAAAATAATTTTACATAACTTTATAACAACAAATTACTTTTTTTACATATGGGTTGAAGAGGAAAAGGAAGAGCACAAGAGATTGGATTTTCCTAAGAAAACGCGACCTTCAAAGTGTAGCGAAAGGCCCTATAGTACCGGACGGCCTCGTTCAAAACATGTGAGAGTTAACTAGAATCCCGATAGATAGCAGCACCATGCACTGCGCATTCAAAGGGTTTCCCTAAGTACACTAAAGCACCAGTAGAGTGTGTAAGCAACTCTGTTTGCAGAGTGAATTTCGTTGTTTGTGAACCGACTTGTAATACCAGACGGCCGACGTCCTGTTTTCACGGGACGTGTTTAACAGGTCCGGCTATGCAGGAAGGTCATATACCTTAACTTTAGATGAGAGAAGCCACTCTATCCCTGAAAATAGGTAGTGGCAGGAAGAGCCAGGATGGTGTTGTCGGTCGTCACATCGCCTGGATTGCGGGAGATAAAGGGAAAGAAGACAATAACACGCACATTTTAGTGGGTGCTCCTACACTGTGCAGTCGTCTGTGATAACATCATGTTTGACACTGATCGTTTTACGCAGCTGATCGTAGACAACCCCAGTGTCTGGGACAAGGCATCAAAAAAGTATATGGACAGAATTGAGCGCGAAACAAATTGGGAAGAGATCGAAAAAGACATGTGTACGACATGGAACGAATTAGGAAGACACGAAAAGCAACAAGGTACGTGCATATAATACATATTTATTAATATTTTCATTTAGACCCAGCGAAATCGCACAACAGTAACACGTTTGCCTTGCATCCGGGAGAATGCGGGCTTTAATCCCAGTTTACCAATCCTGATTTTTGTATTCTATGATTTTACGAGATTAAGCCACAGTGCTTACCTCGATGTAGACGAGACTTAAAGCCCACTCCAGTTTGTTTCGCAATTTAATTATGATGTTTCCCGTGTTGGCCTCAATTACAATTATAATAATTTAGGTAGTTGCAAAATATGTATATCAAAAAATTTGTCACTTCAGGCATTTTAATATTTTAGAAGTGGATAAGCTTCGATTTTGTCAAGAACTCGTAACGCTAAGAAAAATTATGTTCAAGTAGCCGGTTAAATAAAGTGTAGTATTAATTTATTTACGATAGTAATCAGTGGCATAGCAAGGAACCCCCCCCCCCAAAAAAAAAGAAAATCCCGAAAAAATAAAGACTCCAATTTAAAAATTTAAACCTTATGCTACATAAATATATTTAAGAATGTTTTTGGCAATTTACTTACTAAAATGTTCACATATACATAGTGATGTGGGCCGGGTAAATACCCAGTGGGTAGGTAAATATAAATTGGGTATTTACCCGGGTATTTACCCCAGGCCCGGGTAAATACCCAAAAAGTGGGTATTTATAATTTTTATTAAAGTTAGAGAAGATTGAGATGTATTTTTGCAATTATTACCCTCTAAGGATGGTAAAATGATGATTCAATGTGTTAAA
>PNEQ01032281.1:0-26328 GCA_003012365.1 Medauroidea extradentata
CTTCCATTGCAACCTATGTCCACATACAATAATCTATATGTCGCATCTACCACAGCCAGTAGAACTATGCTATGTGTGCCCTTGTAATTATAATAAACACTTCCAGAGTCAGTAGGTGCTTGTATAACGACGTGTTTGCCGTCGAGCGCCCCTATGCAGTTTGGGAAGTTCCACTTATCTTCAAAGTCTTGAGCTATTCCCAGCCACTCGTCCATGGAATCCGATATCTGAAACAGGAAATCATTGACGTGAAGTACATTTTTGTTTTAGGAGCTGGAAGAATGCAGTTCTAATGAAGAGGTTAGTGCACAGACTGCTGACAAAAGAGCCCCCGAGACGAACAGAGGCACGGGCGGAAAAACAACCAAAGCCACCGAAGATGCCATCCTTGCGAAGGCAGTTGACATTATGAGTAAACCAACTGACGAGGAACAAATATTTGGCGATTTTGTAGCATCAGCACTGCGCAATATTAAAAATGTTTAACTTCGAAAGGAACTGAAAAAGACAATATGCAAACAAATTTTGTCCTTCATGGACTTTGACGATACTGTCAGTGAAGATTTTGTTTATTCTCCAGCTCAGACTACTTCTGTTGTACAGTCTGCAGGAGATGAAATACATAACCCCCCCCCCCCGAACAAATCGCACCACAAATGTCATACCATACACGAATATATAGACTTTTTGGACTTTTGGAGTTATATGTGTCAGTGAATACTGTTGCTTGCGAGATATATAAATTTTTTTGGACTGCATAACTTTTGTTGTCGTTAGACCATTCGCCATATCTCTGGATTCGTGAGACTCTGGTTAAATAACTTTTTACTCATAATGCATTTTTTGGCTCATATCAACATATTAGTACCAAATACCTTATACGTTTTAGACATAAAAACATTATTAATATTATGTCAAAAATAACTGCACATATTGTTATATGTTACATTTGTCAAAGATCAAAGTTATCACTAATTCACTATAGTGTTATTTCTTTGTTTTAAATTGCTGCTTACAAGTACGAAAATGAACAAATAATTAGTAATTATTTTTAAATTAAATATGGTATATCATAAACACCTCCATTTTCCTTAATTTATTTTCTCAATGTGTTTTGTTACCTTCAAACAGTCAGCTTTCAGTTCATTGTATATGGCTTCACAGCATTCTGGTACAATTTTAGCAATTTGAGACTTGGAGACTCTGAAGAGATGTGATAGTGATGGGTAATTCATACCTAGAGTAAAATAAAAATAGAACTTTAAATTCTGCACTATACGTTAGTGTAGAGTCACATACAATAACAAAACTTATATACACAATTACCTGTAGCAAGGAAACAAAAAGTGATGGCCAGTCTTACTGCAGGTTGAACAGCCTCCTTCATGCACATATTTTGTTTTACGATGACTAGAGTTACTTTATCTAGTAGGTACTGGAAATCTAATCTGCTCACTCGGAAAAAGTTCCTGTACATTTCGCTATCATTCACTTCCCATTCACTGACTAAACATTCGTAAGCACCCAACTGGTTTCTCATTAATATCCACTCACAAACTGGTTGACGCTTCTGTCGTTGTCGCCGTCTGCGTAATAGAATTATAGATGCTGCTGTTGCTGCTGCTGCCAATTGGGAAGCCATTATGTTCTCTCGTGAGCTACCAAGTGTCGCACTTGTGCCGTCGCCTCTCGGGACACGAATGCCTACCTAGGCCCGTTAGGAGGCTTGCAAAACAGCTCTAGCTAGAGTCGCTGTCGAGACACAATATTATGAGTGACGCAAACTCTGAGAGCGCCTGCGTATGGACGCTGGTGTCTGATATCGCGACACAAATGTCGCGACATCAGTCTCACGTTAAGACCCAGCTTAAGATGTACAAGATGGTGAATGACGATGAAGGCTGCGATCCTTTAGGCTACCTGTTAACTAAGGGAGAGTATAGAGGAAGCTGGAATAACACCAAGAAGATCCAGGTGAGGAAGTGGAATTTACTTTTGGGGGAGTTGGAAAATTTAGTAGGAGATTGGTAGGGGGCTGAGGAGGAGGTTAAAGCTCGCCGCAGGGCAGTTGCCCAGTTGTAGGTTGTTCTTGATGTTCGTGTTGCTGTTCTCAATGTTCATGTTGCTGTTCTCAATGTTCATGTTGCTGTTCTCAATGTTCATGTTGCTGTTCTCAATGTTCATGTTGCTGTTCTCAATGTTCATGTTGCTGTTCTCAATGTTCATGTTGCTGTTCTCAATGTTCATGTTGCTGTTCTCAATGTTCAAGTTGCTGTTCTCAATGCTCATGTTGCTGTTCTCAATGCTCATGTTGCTGTTCTCAATGCTCATTTTGCTGTTCTCAATGTCCATGTTGTTCTTATGGCCATGATGCTCTTCTCAATGATTAGGATGTTCTCGATGTTCAGAGTGTTGTTTTCGATATTCACTATGCTCTTCGCGATACAGATGTTGAAAATGATCGTGTTGGTGTTATTTTTATTATTATTATTATGCATATATATCAAAATAATCATATGTTGTAATAACATTAAGGGTTTACATGTTACATGATCCTACAATTTTATGCGATTTAGTTTTAGCATGTGATACAAGTTAGGATGGTCCATTTTGTGGGGACTGTAACAGGTTACTATGTATAAGCTAGTGTTTAAACTGCTAATAAGTCTTGTATGAACCAAATTGTGTTTCTCTTCAACTTCATTGTAAACAGTGGATATTCAATTAAAATATTTTATGAACGTATATGTACCTCCGCCCATTACGTTTTCTCTGCACGATAAGAAACAATTGAAGCTTTCAATGTTGTAGAATTTTGTATGTGTATAACGCCTACTTAGGCAAGTTTCTGTTGCTGTCACATCAGGATTGATAATTACAATTACTAATGTCTATTTTATCTAGTTTATTTTTCAAATGTCTAGCTTTCAAATATATTAACTTAATATCAGGAATACCAGTACTTGTAGCATGACAATACTCGCAATAATCTTATGTGGGCAAACATTATGGTCGGAATCTCAACATCAAATAGTTAGACAACATTTGGAAACTTTTTTTTATCTAAGTGCCAAGTCAGAAGATACTCGTGACAAGTTGATGCATGTTCTTAATGGAGCAAAGCTTCCTCGTCAGAATTTTTTAATACTGGAAAGTGATTAGCCAAATGAATTAATTAAGTTAGTCCGCGAAAAAAAACGCCTTTTTGGTATTGGCTTGTGTAGTATGCATACCACACACAATGCATTTTTGAAGAATGCACAAACATGAGGAAGATGCTTCAGATCCAGTTACTTCTGTATATAAGGCGCGAAGACTTCAGCACATTCAAAAGGACCTTTACCTCCCAAATCATCAGTTCATCAAGTATCGCAATTAGAGATGGCTTAGCATAGACAATGCAGCTGCCAAGTTTTGAAACGATGGGATGCTGTACTACTGTATTATCTTTAATCTAGTCGACAAAACAGACCTGAAATATCCACAAAAAAAACAATGTTTTCAAGATGATACTATGAGTGTTAAAATTGCCTATGATTATGGCAGAATTGATTTTTGTTTGTTCTAGTACCAAACTTTTCACGCTCTTAACAGGATCATTTCAGAAACATATACCCTTAATACATCTTCAAAACGAGCTGGTTACATTGATGCAGGTTTATAGTTAGTAGAACACGCAAACCAGAAATACTAAGTACTTGTAAAAGTCTTTACTCTGATAAATTTGTTGAGCCAAACCTTCATCCACTCGAGAGAATTGTTTGAGGAGATGCTTCTTGAAAAATGTTCAGACACACTATGTACATGCCTGTAAGCATATATAATAGATAAAGCTCCGGTCTCATCATCTCATTTAGCATAACATTTTCGCTGTTTGCATTCAGATGAGAGGTCGTAGTTACCGAAATGTTGCACATACTGCTTATTGTATTCCAATAGATGTTCGGGAAGACGTATCAATAAAGCTTCAGATTTAAACAGATGAAGAAAGCAAGGGACAGGTGAGTGACATTATGAAAGGAGTTTTTTTGACAATTGAAATGAATAAGAAAACTTGAAATATCCTAATGTAGCAAAATAGTTAAGGTCTTCTAAATACAACTCTGAATATGTTCCTACCACAAAAAATTCAACTACTTTCTATTGATAAAACTGTACACAGACTTTATAGTGAATACTTGGGAAAAAAGAGAAGACATAAAGAATTAGCAATGAAAAAAAATTACGAGAAAATAAAATATTGCAAGTAAAAAACGAACAGCTAAACAGGAATTACAAAAATGAAAAGAAAAAAAAAAGAAAGAAATCAACAGATCAGAAAGATGAGCTTAATCTTTACTGACAGATGACAGAAAAAATACATAAAGCTGGTGATACGCTGCTTGATCCAGCAAGGGAGTCTCAAAAATACTTTGCAGGAAGGAAGTTTGCAAGAGGTAGAAGTTGCTCAAGCCATGTTGGAAGAGGTTTCTAAAGTAACGAATGAAGAAAATGTTATTGGCTAATAAATTCCAAAATTAATTGAAAAAAAAAAAACAACATATAGTGCTAACAACCTTCATTAAACAGATGACTTACCTAAAACAAATTGAAAGTGACACCTTTGTTTTTTTTCCTAGTTTATGTGGATATACAAGGACATTTTTTTTCTGGCATGTTGTATTAAATGTTATTGTCTTTATTGTTATTTCTGGAATTTAAAGCCATGATCTCCCATTTATTTCAAACAATTGCAAACAACTCAAATATTTTTTAACCAAATGCTTTGAACAAATTTGAGACAGTGTACAGTCATACAATACACAATTTTGCCAGACCGTTATTAAAAATAATGTACGGCACGCGAGGAAAAATTTATTTTGCTTCATTTTGGCTTATTTTCACAACAAAATGTGTACTATTTCGGGGGCAAAAAATCTAAAAATCAGTTATGTGTATTGCAACAGAAAAATCCATATAAAACGTTGATATATAAGTGTTAAAACTTCCAACGGAATTTTCGATATAAGTATTAGTTTGCGTTGCGAAAAATATTTTCGAAACCACTGACAAACTAGGGATCGAGGACTTATCTAAAATTATAATTGCTGTACACATTTTTACTTGCATTTACTGCTGATGTATTTTTTACTTTATACTCATTGTAATATTTTGTTGTTAACAGTTTATTGTATTATGGTACATTGTGATAAATGTGCAAAAATGTATATTGTCTAAAGCATGTATGTGGGTTTTTCATTTTTAAAAAGTTGGCAATGACTTAAAACTTTTGAGGATAGCATTCGACAGGTAAGGTGATGGTGCAGGCCGTGTAGATATAGTTCCCATAGAAGCTGGGACAGCATACAGAAAGTAAAACTTTTCCTTTCAAAAATACGTGGAAACAGCAACATGAGAACTGTAAAAATGTAACAGTAACTGCTTTATAGTGAAGTCCTACCTGCTCTGGCTCTAGCCAAATGTTGACAACGAGCCCACTGATAGAAGTGCAGTGTGAGCATAGTTAGTGTGGGGAAGGGAAGACATTATGAGTACGAAAGGCTGCCACCCATTGCCTCAAGGGGAAATCGTAGACACGAATGACATAAATGAGATGTGTAAAAGTTTTGTTAACTACTTACTCAAGAGTTGTATATCTTTATACCATGTAGTCTTTGTATAATTTATATATGGACAGTGTCGTCGAAATTGAGAACGTATGTTGAAGTTTGTGTTATTAGCTGGTAAAAGGCAGGGATAAAGCATTGATGTTTAAAAATTATCTTTGTTAACATGCTTTGGCTGTGTTCCAAAAAGCACCGACATCACCACCAATCCCTACAACCTCAGGCCAGGCACCGGGTGACCTGAGCAATGCTTTACAAGAAGCGATTTCAATGGCTGGCATCAAATCCGGTTTTGATGACATTCTTGACAGTGACGAGAGTGGAAACATTTAAGACATTTTGTAATGTGTGGCTACCCATTGTTAAAATTTACTACTGTAGTGGACTTTCTTCGTAATTCTATGATGTTAAAACTCTTAACATTTTCTTTAACTTTATCACCTTTATGTTATGCAATGTAAATATAAATTTAGATAAGATATAACAGTAATGTATAAGGTACGAATTATTTCAGTAATGTATTTTCACAAATTCCCTTCATAGTCTTTCAGAACTTCCTTGATTTCATCGCACACTTCAGATATTAGTTTACGTACTGCAGACTTCGATACACGAAAAAACACGGATAAAAATATTCTAAAATTTGTTCCTGTTGCACATTAAGTCAATGTATCTCCAATTTAATTCTTGCAGGAAGAGCTTCACGGATCACTGTGTCAGAACGTTGAATTATTGGCGATAATATACTCAAAAGCTCCTCAAACTGTTCCTGAGTCAGTCGCATCACACTTTAAAACTTACAGGATCCTCTTCATATAGTTCTTCCCCCACCATGCGGACTCTTTCCCCAACCACCACTACTGGCCCTACATGGACAGTTACTGAATACATGTGTACACACAGGGCCAGTTACTGACTTCCTGCTCCGGGACCCAGTCATTTTTCGGCGCTAGTTGTGTTATATTTGGTGCATGATGGCCACCTCTCGTTGGAGTGACGAAAATACAAATATTTTGGTTGGACTTTACCGGGATAGTGAGATACTGTGGAATGGTTTTATGCCCGAGTGTAGAAATATATGAGAACATGAGTCTGCTTACTAGACTATTAAAATGCAAATGAATGTGAACATACATTTGACTTTGGCTGAATTGAAAAAGAAAATCAAGAGTTTATATTCAACGTTCAACCAAGAGAAACTGAAAATAGAGAAAAGTAAAGCAAGTGGAGCAGGAGCTACGGAAGTGTACACAACATCAGTGAAGTGGTTATCAGTAATGGTGGTCATTATGAATATTGCTAACACCAGAGATTAACCAACTACTAGTAATTTGGTAAGTGCAACAAAAGTGTATAGATGTAATCTTTGTTGTTGAAATTATTAGGGGGTCGGCGGCCGAGGGGTTAGAGCACTCGACTTCCACCAAGGTGATCTGGGTTCAATACCTGGTCAGGTCACTACGGAATTTTTGCATGTGGAAATCATGCCGGACGATGTCATTGATCGGCAGGTTTTCTCGTGGTTTTCCCGCTACCCCCGCACCTTTCATTCCGACAGTGCTCCATACTCCATCATCATTCACCCCCATCGGCTCTTAAGACCTCAGCTGTTAATAAGCCGTAAAACCCACTTCATTCATTTATTCATTCAATTATTAGGGTGAGGTGGTTTTAGTGAATACTATTGTTTAAAAGAATGCAAAAATAAAAGAGAAATTATTATCAAGCACACATCAGATAGTAAATTTTGCTAAATATTTGTAGGATTGCAAAAGTACGAAGCAGAACATTGTAAAACATTACAAAGAATACCTTTGTAGTTTTACAAAGATATTCTTTGGCAACTAGGTTTCCAAAGATTTTCATTGTAAAAGAAAATATTATTTACATTGTATAATATGGCAAAATAATAAAAATAATTTCATAAAAACATTTCAGTAGAAATAGCAATTTAATGTGGTGTCTGAGTTCCTGGTGGACATGGCAGATTAAACAATAATTTAGTCAAAAGTAATGGAACAAAATGTACATATTATGAAGCAACGATTAAATTATTGGTCAGTAATAAATAGCATTGAAGGAAACAATATTAATATGAAAGGAACACTGGGAGAGTAATCATGTCATAATCGATAATGTAGTAATGTTAGTCATACATGTCTACATTTAATACAGGTCTCATGAAGAATGTTACAGCTGTTGCCATATTCAGAAATGACATTTCAAAGCCTTTTTTGCCCTTGTAAGAACACGAAACAAAGCTGCTGACTTTTATTGTCTTTGAATAAGAAATTAATTGAAACAGATTGAGATATTTATTATAGGCCTAATATTTATTAAACATTGTAAAATGCTGCATTTGATAGATACATGGATATATATTATATATATAATCCCTCTACCCTATGTGCACCACTACACACAGCTGTCGTAATAGGGAATAAAATTACCTTGGCTACTATTTTTTTATGAATTGATAAAAGAAAATCAATTAAGTCTTAATGGGTTGTGTAAAATTTCGGGGAATGGGATAGAGGGCGCCAGACAGCAAAAAAAACTTCATAATAAAACCAAAATAGTGAAAAATTATGTTTCTGACTTCAAATTCATCAAGCTATGGTAGATTTGCCATTCAAAAATATATAGTAATTGGTCGTTGGTTATATAAGTATACCACTAGAATGCTGGTCACTACCGCAAAAGACAAGCTTATGAATGAAGTTCACTATAACTGTCAGTAAATATTACACATCTGCTAACCCAGAAATCATACACGTTTACCAGGTACTACAGTCGGGAGCTAGAGATCCCTTAATCTAGGTTTTCCGCAAGCGTTTTCAGGAACAGATAAGTTCAGTTAGTAGCTAACGACAATAATAAATGTTACTGGTTTGCTTCTAGTTACCTAAAGAAACATCAAGTATGGTGTCAACCATATACGTGCGTCGTGTGTCACTACCTAAGGAGTTTTCATACCATAATACCTCGACGACGGTGACAGTAGATCCTCACTAAAGTCCTGATAGACCTCCCAGGTCCTCGTCGTAGGTGTCACCACTGGGGATATTCTCATACATCGCACTAAAAAAACACGTCTGTACTGTTTCACATACATATTTACTCTCTTTCAAAGTTACTAGAACAGTGTTTGTTTACAACGAGCAAATAATTGCTCCCGTTTCCATAGAATACGGCGAATTTCTTCTCCTTTTCAGTTCAGCTAACTCACTCGCAAGAAATACTCAACTAATCGTCCTACATTATTTACGCATTACTTAAAATTAATTAAAGCACATAAACATGCATTATGCCCTTACACGGAATCATACACGACATAACAATTATATTACATGGAGAATGAAATGTTAGTACAGAGTCCAAATTATGTTTGCCATTAATATAAAGTTGAGGAATTATTCATGGTTAAACACATTAGGTTAGCTTTCTGTAACTGGACTAGTATCCTACATAATGACATGTTACAATTGATAACATAAATTTGTTCAAACATCAAATAAAAACCATACACACTTGGAAAACCTCTCCAGTTATGTTCTATCCTATAGTGACCGAGGTTCTGAAATAAATATATTTTGATTATTTCAGTGGGGAACATTAACATGTACATTGTAAAGAAAGTGATCTTGACAAAAATGCTTAACTGGAATGAACAGAAGACCTGACATCGATTGGGACTGTACGTCGTTCATGTACATTTCATATTTGATGATTAAATACCATAGCTAAAACCACCCTGCCCAACTGAATTAGATGCTCCACAAAATGGCATTGTATCCCTTAATGTATGCAAGTATGTAATAGAAATAATGAGACATTGATTGTTCAGCAATGCAATATGAATAACAAGCTAAGTATTTACACAATGAAAGCAAGTACACAATGTTATCATTGTGTCAATCGTAAATACAAATTATGACAAAATGCACGATGCGTATAATATAATTTACCCTCTGTTCGCATGTACAACCTACATTCTATGACACCATATTTCACCCAGAGCACTGCAGCATCACCAACGAAGTAATCCTTGTAGTGCTGTCGCAATTTTTCTGCTATTGCTTAGGCCCTATTGTTGTTTCTTGAACGAACTACACTCAGTAACTCGGAAATCTTAGACCTCCAAGATCCTGGTTTGACGCATCCTGTGACCGTATCTTCGTAGTCAACGGACCCAGGTGGGGTATATATGTGAGGGGAGCTTACGCGCAACCAGTTGTGTAGAGTGCAAGCCGTGTTGACTATAATCTCTGTTGTTTCAACTTTTAAATCTATCGGCTTCCCGAAAACGAGAAAATGAGAGGTCAAAATACCGAAATCGTTCTCAACTGTTCGACATGCTCTACATAAGCGATAGTTGAACACTTTCTCCTCATAAGACAGATTATTACCTGGGAATGATTTGACATACGGTTTCAATGGAAAGGCATCATCGCAAATAAAGCACTCGTCTGGTATCAAAGAACCATTTTCCAACACAGAGTATAATGAGCAGCGTTGAAAGATCTCGCCATCTGCATTACTTCAAAAGGAACCAAAGTCAATGTCCCTAAAGCAGTGATCATGGTCTACAACTGCTAACAACACTATGCTGCTGGTATGCTGATAGTTATAATGTTCACTGCTAGAGTTTGCAGGGGCTTGTATACGTATATGTTTTCCATCGATGGTTCCATAGCGCCCAGGAAAATTCCAACTGTCTGCGAAACTTTTTCTAATATCCTTCTACAGTTCGTCATCGGGAACCTGCAACGCCTAATTGTGCAAATAAATAATGCTGAATCCATAACCTTCAAAACATATACACAGGTTACTCCAATTGTATTATAATCTATACACAAGTGAGCAAGCATTAGATAGCATGTTTGCTTTGAAGATCATAGAATATGGCAGGAATTTGTAGAACACATCCACAAATTAAATCTTCTTACTCTATGTATAAATGGTAATGCCAATATAATGCGCACAACATGTAAGGTATGCTCTAATGTTACAGAAATCCAATCAGAAAGATGACAACCCATTTCTGGAGGAAGAGACAGCCGATTCTCTTCATGAGGATCTTGGTGACCATGCCACTGTTGATACTATTCCTCAATCACAGACGACTGAGAAGACTTAGCCAACAGATACTAATATTCCCATAAATATACTTTCTACAAACGTACAGGAAGTCCAGTCATCGAAACGTTCTAGAATACGCGAAGTAACATCGGCAGTGAAGGAACTCCGCGAGCTGAACAGTACTCTCCAGAACAGTGTAGAAAAAGAGGATGAATGTAGTCTGATGGGGAAGAATGTGGCTGAACAATTACGAAAACTTCCTATAGCAGAAATGCTTCATGCAAACCTAGAAATTCAACAGGTGCTGATGCAATACCGCTTGTCTACTATGACATCATTTCTACCAAACTCTGAGCCACCAGTATTGAGACATTCATCTTCAACTTCCTACGATCGCCCTTCACCAATTTTTACCACTGTGGACCATCCATGTTTTTACGTGTCAGCAGGAGTAGATTCACCAGAATATTTTCTTCCAACATCTGTACTACGTCAAAGTGTTCAACCACATCTACATGTAGAATCGTAGACGGTGCAACAGCAGAGTATGGATCGTTATACCGATGGCATTGCCACAAATGCATTACTCACTACCGATACTGACATATATCAATTAGAGAACCAGAATGGGGACTGCAATATTAACGGAAGAGATTATTCAATTCTCTTGACTTCTACTTAGCAATAGCTTATGTGTCATTTGACCTACATAACCAAAATGTTCCTTAATATATCACTACGTAATTTCATTTTCTTTTGGAGTCAACTGTCAATTGCGACAATATAATGAAAATATGCAGTTCAATTAAAACATCTATTTGCCCTCCCTATGTTAGATAGTATTGAATCAGCGCCATAAATGTTTCAGAAAGTAAACGTTACTTTTTAATTGGTTCTTATACACCCTGACTTACTACTGGACATTGCTTTGTTTATATTTTCATGGCCCTATAATTACAAAGGTTACATACTTATCTTTTTCTATTTTAATACATGTTTTTTTGAATTTACAGAAAAACCTTTTTAGCTGCCTTTTACACTTGTCAAATATAATTGTTCGGTGATGTTTTCTTCTAGTAAATATGTAGTATGTAGTTACTGCTTGTAAATAAAGGAAAACAGTCCAGTATCATTCACACACATTGTATACTTCTATATTGTGATATTTTGTCATTATGCGATGGGTATACTTAATTTCAAATGCCATATTTCAATAACGGAAAATAACACTGAATTATTATTCAATTATTTAGAAATTACTAAGACGTTTCAGGCAAACTGCTTACGCAATTATTTAATACATACATATATTTTCAAGTAAACATGTTTAAATAATCCTGGAGATATTTGCTGATTGATTTACATACTTCTGGGATAAAAGATGATATTGCTGACTTCGAAAAACCGGAAAAATATAGACAGCATTGTGAAATTGGTTCCTGAGGTTAGGTAAGCCAATGTTATCTCCAGTTTAACTCGTGCTGGCAGAGCCTCGCGCATTAGGGTCTTTTCACACGCGACGGCTTAGCAGCGCCACTAAGCAGCGCTGCTCGTAGCACATCATTGCTTCAAATTGAAGTGTTCATTCAGGGCGGCTGTTGGGGTTTGCATCGCTGCTAACGCCACCAGCAGTTGGGTCGTGCTACTAGCAGCGCTGCTGAGGAACGTATTTTAGTCGCGCGGCTGGTAGCGAACCATTGAATCAAATGGAAGCTTTCACACGCGACGGCAAAATGTGTGTAACAATGTAAACACGGAATATTTTAGCTCCGAGATTGAAAAACATGAGGCTCTTTGGATCGTAAGACATCCAGATTACAGTAACAAGCAGATCAAAGTCAGTGCGTGGGAAGCTGTAATTGTGATTTTCTACCCAAACTTTGCTAATGATACAGGAGCTCAAAGAAAAAATATAGGCGAGTTAACATAAATGTGTAATCTTTGAGTATACGTGTGTATTTGTAAATATGTAAAAATATTTAATTAAGGTATAGTGAATGATTACGCATTGAAATATTTGTATGGGACAACTCAATAGTTTGCCGCAATAATATTTACAATGAGAGCACAGCTTTAGTTTGTTATGTGAAAAATAGACGTCAAAATTAAAGTTAAGTTTAAACACGTTAAATTACTAACTATTGTTGGAAATTTGTACACTTTTCATATACATGCTTGTCGAAATGGAAAATATTTATGTGAAGAATACTTAAAATTACTGAATCATTCAATATACTTAAGCTATATTATAAAATCACAAAAATTGTTATTTGTTATTACCCGCGACCACTGACTACTTTCTATATGAAAGTCATGTGTCATAGATCACACAAGAACATTGTATGACAGTTCATATTTTTGCCATTTGCCATGACAACTGTCCTTCGCCCATGAAAAACTTGGCGAAAATATCACGAACGTCGTTCGCATTTTTACCATCCTGACTTGGGTTTGGTGGCAAATCACAAAGTCCCACTACATCCAATGTATCTTCAAATCTGTAGCCATCCCTGTCCCGTACAAAATTATGGAGTAGACAACAGACCTTAATTATCATTTCAGCTAAATCGATGTCGACATTTAAGGACCTGTGAAATATTCTCCACTTGTTGCTCAACATTCCAAAAGTGCACTCTATGTATCGTCTGGCTCGTGAAAGACGATACTTAAAAATTTTCTTTTTAACTGACAAATATTTGCCTCCATATGGCCTCATAACAAATGTCGACAGACTAAATGCTTCATCGCCGACTATAGCGAAAGGAACATATTCAGGGTAGTCCTTCGAAATTGGTCTTGCTGCTGGTAAATAAAGCCTATTTGCCTGAAGCATACTGTAAAAAGCGGAATTCTTGAATACTGTTAAATTTGATGCTTTCCCAGGAGCACCGACATCTATGTAGATAAATATGTAATTTGCATCACACATTGCCAACAACAGGATAGAGAAAAATTTCTTATAATTACAGTATAAAGAGCCACTATCAGTTGGCTTATAAGTCTCACATGTTTTCCATCGACAGCTGCAACACAATTTGGAAAGTTTGCTCGCTGTTCAAACTTCATGGCACTTTCCAAAAGAAGTTCTTCTGTTAGGAGCGGGAAGCATTCCTTTCTCACTCTTGACCAAATTGCGGAACAAACCTCACGTACTAACGCAGATATAGTATAAATTTCTATATGGTAATCAATATGTAGATCTGACATGGAGCAACCACATCCCAAATATCTGGGAAAAAAAATATAGTACATAAATCATATTTATTAATTGCAAAGTATTTACACATGTACATATAAAAACAAAACATAAATAATCTTCGTTTCCAGCACTTAGATAAATTAAATTTATTTGCATTAATAATTTTTATATTTAAACATGCAAAAGCGGCGAAATTATTATACTATGTTTCACATGATGATGTGTTATGTGTTTCTTACAAATGCATGGTTTTTGTGGGAAACGTGCCAAATTTTTACAAAACATATAATCCTTAAACAAATATACTTATTACTGTGGACAGTTTCTTTTTCTCAGTGATACCATTACAATTCGGACATGTGAGTAAACATCCCTACGTGACCCTGTTTGGAATTGAAACCTTTGTCACCCACCTTTTCTACTCCCTAGGGGGAATTACAATCTACACATCATGTCACTGTGGATCCTCCCAAATGTTATGTTAAGGGCAAGGGTTCCTATTTATGCTATTTTTGAGAGTTCGATTTATTAAATCATTAACGGGAGCAGATATCGCAAAACCGAATCGTAACATTGTTGTCAATGGTTTGTACTATGAAGCCTGATATTTTCAAAACAAAAATGTATATAGTTTTGATAATTATCGACTTAATTAAATATTATTAAAGTTGATAGTAAATTATGAAAACTTTTGTTCTCAAAAAATAACGGTAGATATCAAAAACCATTTCCAAAAAGTTTACGATTTAGTTTTGTGATATCTGCTCCCTTTCAGGATTTAAAAAATAAAACTAGCAATTTAGCATAAATAGGAACCGGTGGCCTTAAGTTTAAGACGCCCGTCTACCTGGCGCGCTAATGCGTTTCAGTGTTTGTGTGTGTAAAATAACTGCATCAATGCTTTGAGTCCCATAGTAAATGCGTGATTGCGAGAAGCGTGCGCGCCAATCCTAGATTGCAGCATAGCGGCGATGGGGAACTTTATGTGCGTATTTATATCGCTGTTATGCTCCCTTGTTTCTGGGCTTCGAATGCGGCAAAAGGTTCAGGTAGACGAGATCCTTATGACCAGTCTTAACATGCTAATTGTAATAAAATTAGCTTTACAAATATTTATCACATTATGAGTGAGAGTGATGTAAATCACAATTAATGCCTAAAAATATGCATATTGTTACAGCTGCAAAATTTCAAAAGAAATGGAAGCATTTGCGAGACTCCTGTACAACGGAAAAACCAAAGAAAAAACAAGAAACCAAATCTGGTGCAGCTGCTTCTTACCGCAAGTAGTACAATTTCTTTGAACAGCTGAAATTTTTGGACGTGACTACCAGGGTGACAAGTGGAAGTATTGAGGAAAGTTCTGATAAGGAAGCTGAAGATGAACCGAACCAAAACGCAGTTACAGTAGATGCTGTTTCACCATCCCAAGCAACAAAACGACAAAGAAAATCTGATAAAGAAGCGGAAGAAAACGATCAGTTATTGCAACATTTGAAGGCAAGAAATGTCTCAAAAGAAACTGAAAAACCAGATGATGACAAATTTTTCTTACTGTCACTGTACTCTGATCTGAAGAAAATTCCAGAACATATGAAACTCTGTGTAAAAGGACAACTTATCAGTGTCTTATCTGCAGCGCGACAGGCTTCTTTCGTTTCTAATGTAAACATCAGTCAGTATCCCCATGCCAACCAATAATATACTCAAATGTTTCATCAAGATATTCACAACCAACCAAATTCTTTTCAGAATGTCTCCACAAATCGGTTTGAATTTCACAATCGGCAACCATTCTCCCCGCATCCCTATTCAAGTAATCTCCCAGGAATACATACGAGCGAAGCCTACCAGACTCAACATAGAACTCATCATGTTGAAGAAAACCACACACAGCCCTTGACTGATAACCGTGTCCAGAGCCCAGATGAGAGCGGTCAGTTATCAACCGAGTTACATTTCTCTTACCCATTATCGTCGCCAAATCAGCAGCCGTAAAAACAAGTATAATATTACAAATAGTGTTTAAAAATGGAATACTTACATCTTTTTCATGCATTACAAAACAATATAGTACGGTCAAGTGTGCAAACAGAATAACAATTGTAGTGTAATGTACATAATTTTGTCTTACAGTTAAAATTGCTTTTCTGTTGTGTGCCTGAAAACGAACTGCAATAAAGTTTACATAGGGTCATATCATTAATGTTTATATCGCCGCTTTCGTGTGGTAATGGTAGTGTGTGTGTGTCAAGCAGACACACAATGTTTTTATTTGCAGCCAGTGAACTGTATCTTAAGTATCAACATTTCGCATTAAATTAATTAATTTAGGCTATTTGGAGACATTAATTTTTTAGAAGTATTATTACCTAATTTTAGTAAAGCGTATAAAAACGCTTCTTACTTATTGGTTACTCGAACTTAAAGCTTAATTTAAATAAAATGTTACCTGCAAGTTAAGGCAAGCTTCTCGTCTGGTGGAATAGCTTGTCTCATTGTTGTGTTGTTTCTTGAGATGTCACTCTCAATTTTCGATAGAAGTTCAAGGACGTATTTTTTGACATACGAAAATATAGGAAAAATTTTTCGTCGTCGTTTCGCAGGTCATCGTATAGTGTATGGGAAATACCTTTGCCTATTCTTTCCTTCAACAAAGGATTAACCCAAAACCTCCTATTCTTCCTTTTCTTCTTTTCTTCTGTCTTTTCTCCAGCAAGAGTAACAACAATAAATCACATTCTCCTTCGGAATCCATTTTTGCACTGAACTCAGTAGTCGTGTAGAGCAGTTCGGAGGTCGCACAGCAGCAGAACTGCTGCGGCGCCACTTTCGAACTGCTGCAGCCCGACAGCAGAGCTGCTAAGCTGTCGCGTGTGGAAAGGCCCTTATAGTGTCTGCCTTTTGGATAAAAGGTGACACCTTTTCTAATAGGTTATCGAATTGCTATGTTGTCATTCGTATAACACACCTTAACTCTCTCGGATCTTCTTCATATATCTCTCTCATTATTGTTGAAGCGGCGCCACTATTACCTCTTCTCATGAGGCATTTCCGTGTCTACACTCTTGGGCCTATGCGACTCCTCGTCAATAATATCGGCACATCATAAAGTAGCTGAGAGATAGACCGTATTACTTTCCGACAAAGAACACATCTTTCTTCCTACATTGCACACTCGCGAACTGTTCTACTACCGGACTGATGTGAACGCAACATGACAGCTACTTGAAAGGGTCATTAACTGGTCATTATAGTTCAAGAGAACTGTCCCACTGGACAGGTCAGTTACTCTGTGTGAACGCTCAAGGACAGTAACTGGACCAGGGCAGAAGCTGGTATCCAGTCAAAAAATGGCATGGACCAGCTACTGACTCACTGTTCAGGTCAGCTACTGTAAGCATGTAAACGGGCCTTTAAGGCCTTGAGCTGAAGGAGAAATATAACCTGAGCCATAAGATAACCAGCCTTAAACGTAGTTGAAAGAAAAACTACTGTGCAAAAAATAATAAATGTAGTAAATTATATTATAAAAACATCAAATGTGTTGCATGAAGTTCATTACAGGAAATCTAAAACAAGCATAGCAATAGGGTCACTAATGGTGAACAATGTTAAGAAAAATTAACAAAACATTTGCGACAGCTTAAACATATACACTGTTTCCGCGGTCGGAGAATGAGTGAGGTATGGCAGGTGCTTCGTAGGAACGTAGTAGGTGCCACCTGATTAAGTGTGTAGCCGGGAAGCGTATTTTGCTTTTCAACGTGAGAATCGCAACTGCCGCGCTGGCAGCCAATGATAGCGCGCGGCCAACGGCACTCTTCAGGCCGCTCACCCAGAGAAACACCAACCATGATTCATCTGTCCTCACGCGCGCGCGCACACGCACACACACACAGTGCATTTGTGTGTACAAGTCAGAAATGACAATAGCATAATAATTTGTGGTAGTTGAAGACTTCTACTGATTGATTTATTCTGCTAATAAACTAAGCAACAGTTCCCACTCTTCCACGAACCGTGATAAGCTTTTATTCAGGGATAGCCATCTCGTACATACATGCTTTTAGAATCTGCCTAGCTTCCTTTCCATGAAAATGCTGCAAATACTTTAGTTTTCCTTTCCTTTCAAAACTTCGTTCAAAATAATAGTACACCTCTATTAGAATATCATCTATTCTAATTGGTAATCATCCAGTAGCTTTCTCGGCACTCAAATTAATCAAATGACATAAGCAGCCAATAACTATCATCTTCTCTTGTTTTTCTCTCAGCACTATAGATACACAGTTTTTAATGCCTAACAAGACCGAAGCATGAAGCCTCTGGCACAATTGACGTGTCCCCTGTCCTCGGATGTTTTCTGTCCTCAATGACGACATGAGCTGTGATTGGTCGGTGATCATGTGACTTCAGGGTCATGTCCTCGCATGTCCCCTATCCTTGGAGAATTGGTTGAATTTTAATTCTAAGCCTCCTGTCCCATGTCCCCGGACCTGTTAAAAAGAAGAAGAAGAATAACAAAATACCACAAATGCGCGCGAAGTTTATATTTGTAAACATCTGTACTGTGTTGTCAGGCAAACTTAAATGTTTTGAGATGGATGGTAGTTAATAAGTGCCATACAGTTACGTACGGAATTATTTAACATAAAAGATAAAAATTTCAAAAACAACAAGTTTAGAGAAAATGCTTGGATGTCTGTAGGTGATGTGGCTAATATGACAGGTAAGTAAATTTGTTTCTACACAATACAGTATTCATTAGTGCATTTACATGTTCGCTTTTTCTTGAGTAAGTCAGGTTATGAATTATTTACATAAATATTGCTTTATTTTTGTAATAGTCGCTGTTTTAAATGCAAACAGTGTCGCTACATAATTCGTGCACCTGCGTACCGACTGCCTATAATGTTTTTTGCTGAAATCTAACTTCATTACGATTCACAGGAGAAAGATGCCCCAGGCTTCGGGTGCAGCAGCTACACAGGATAGCTATCCCCCACAGCATAAAAGTATGCTGTGGTACTTGAAGTATGCTGCAGTTTAAAACAAGTAAACATTAAATGTCAGTAATTAAAAATATTTCACTTCCAATTGGGCAACTCCCCGTCAATCAACTACCAAATCTCTCCTTAACTTTACAACCCGCCTCATCATCGCCTATTTCTCCGAAAGGAAATTCCACTCGCTCGCCAACTTACTAATCATAATGATGGTGGTGATGATAATATATTTTTTTCACTAGCAATTGGTCTGATGCCCAGTAGCGAGCAGTCTCCTCCCCATCCCCACAGCACCAATCATAGACTACCTACACCATTATGTTCATCATCTGAATTCTCTTGCTTTCATTCCCTCTTCCTCTACACTCTGTCTTAGTTACAGCCTAACTTACCCATATTCACCATCCTGTACATCCTGACCATTCATTCCACACTCTCCTTTCCTTCCATATAACAGCAGGTGGAAAGTTTCCTTCGTCCTCACCTGCCTGTACCTGCTTTCTCCATGTATCCTTCACCTACCTCACTGCCCATCTTTGTACCTTATTTAACTCCCGCACCTCTGGTTCTATTTACAGGACCCGTTCTGCTGCTGCATACTCTTAACATTAGCAGTGTCGTTGTTACACTTTTTTACTTAACTGCTAACTCCCTTCAACACTCTTCCCAACATTCGTAGAGCCCTTCTCACGTTCCACATCACTCTCTACCTCCCCCAAGTCACTCTGCAACATTTATGCCTAAGTACTTGCATTATGAAGCTTTTCTTGTCTCTTACCCTTCCCATCTACTTCTTTAAACAGAACACAATTGTATTATGTTTGAAGGGGTATTTTAATTAATACTATAAAGTGAGAAATTCTTTATTTTGAAGTTCTTTACAACAAAACTTCACTGTATATATTTCCATACTTCTAACCGTATGCTGGTAAGGTGTCATAAAGTGACTGAATACATGCAGACATTGTGTAATGCGGGTGCTGGACATGGATAGTGATGACATGTAGACACTGTGTTGCCTGCCTGAGACGCTAGGAAATTGTCTGAACTTTCTAGCCACATTAAAGAATGTTCAAGCAACAGTACAGTATTGCAGTGTTATATGCAGACAATTTGTTGGCAAAGTCGTTGTGCTGCATTGTCACAACAGTGTATATTATTTAAATTTCATGTAAGACACATGATACTGCCATGTGTTGAAAATATCCTGTACTTGTTACCAGACCTTTGCTGAACGAATTCTATTGTTTAAATGTCCATATATGTAAGACAGAAAAAAAATTGTTTTAGGACAACAAACAACTTTGAAGGTACTGAAGATGAGTCACAGCAAACCTCACAATCATCCATCTGTGACACACGTCTGTTTGTGGAAGATACTGACGACCATGAACCACAATGCAACGAACCAAAAGGAGATGTTTGGCTAGTGTTGACACAAGTGGCAGTGCCAATGATAATTCTGGTTGCAGTATAAATACTGCAGCCAATGCTGGTTGCAGTACCACTGCTGTAGCCAATGTAGGTTGGAGTACCACTGCTGCAGCCAATGTTGGTTGCAGTACCATCACTGCAGCCAATGCTGGTCACAGTACCACCACTGCTGCCAATGCTGGTCACAGTACCACCACTGCTGCCAATGCTGGTTGCAGTACCAGTACTGCAGTCAATATTGGTTGCAGTTCCACTACTGCAGCCAATGCTGGTTGCAGTACTAGTACTAACACAGATGCTGAAGCTGGTTTTAATAATTCATACAGTGAAACTACTAGAAGTACTCCGAAAAATAATCCCAGAAACTTAGGTAAACGCAGCAAAGGTAAGACAACAGAAACTATGGCACCAGTTTTTGTCGAAGATATGCGGGCCTTCACAAGCTATGTGCAGAAGCGTAATTCTCAAGACACCAAAGAGATAGAGGACAGCAGGGGAAAATAATTTGTAGGCTATGCACATGAACTTATTAAACAAGTACCTGTACAATTGCGTTTCGAGTGCGAGCAGCAGGTTATTAACCTAATTTCATCTTACCTACCATAACTTGTAGCTTCTATTTACTAATCTAATTGATAATCTTTTTCTTCAGTTTTGCATATCTGGTAGTTCTGAATAGGGAAACTTACTACAATCAGAACTCGTTAATAAATTCCCTATTTATAAGATATACTCGATAGTACAAAGTTAAGGTCTCCCTTTACTATTGCAGTGGTTTCGAAAATATTTTTTTTATTGCAAATTAATACACATATCAAAAATTCATTCTTACAGTTTAACACTTATATATAAAAGTTTGGATCTGAATTGTTGTTCTCAACACACCAAATGGAATTTTAGATATTTGCCCCTAAAATATCACATAGCATTTGTTTAAAAAATATTTGAGATATTTGCAATTGTTTGAAATAAATTAAAGATCATGGCCTTTATGTTCTGTCCCTTCAACATACATACACTTATATAGGTTAAATGTTTTGTGTATTAGAAAATAACATTAATATGGAATACAAAGTAGTTTTAAGCCCAAAAGAAAGTATTAATAAAAAAATTATTTAATACAAATTCTAGCATAAAAAGTGTGGAGTCATATTTGTAACTACTAGTATTTTGCAGCTGTTAGACCACAACATCATCCAGAATTTCGAACATAAATAGCATTGCCTTATTTCTCATTTGGCAGATGGAGTTCAAGAATCCATGGTGCAAGTGGAATGCATTACATGCTATGTAAAGTATTTATATAGCTTGGGAAGCATTAATTGGAAAAATATTTTGTTATTTGTTATATAGTAATTTGCATTTTTGTCGAAGTTTGTTTACTACAAAGTGGCAATATTTGGGTCCCTTCGGATTTCTATCAAAGAGTCCTGACTAGCTACTAATTCTGAGTAATAAGTAGCTACATTACTTTTAATTAATTATGTACTCGTAGTTAACCATTTTGGAAAATAATATTTGTTTAAAATTGTGTCCAAAGTCATCTTTGCGTATGGTAGGCACATGTTAGTTTTTTGTGCTGCAGAATATAATGTATGGGTCTGGTTGTAAAAATTATTTATATATATATATATATATATATATATATATCAACTGCTGTAGGTATTGTGTGTAGATAAGTACAATTCTGGCATTATTTTTAATTTTTTGAGAAATTTACCTTACATTATGAGACTCGTTTAACCACAGCCTTATTTTATTCTCAACTATTGTGTCACCGGTTGAAATTAGAATATAATTTAAATTTTTGTCCTTGCGACTTGCCTATTTGACAGATATCCAACAATAGCATTGCAGTGTGGCAGTCACATGGCATTTCCGATGTGACAATGTTATTGTTGACGTTTGGCAGAAGGACGTATAGTTTGGTGTGATAGATCTAAGGTAGAAGCAGGGCTTCCAGAAAGTATCAAGTTATGGTAACAGGTAAAGTTAAAGAGATAATAATTTTGTGTTTCAAAATGCAAAATTATCACGAGACAGAAGAAATGCTGAATTGTTTTGTCACAGACATGTCATAACTGGTACACAATTAATTTTTTTTTGCTAGATATAGACATCAATGTTTACTAGATTACCAACCCAAAACATCTCTTATTTTCTTATAACATTCAGTTTAAATTAAGCAAACTTTTTTTTCTTTTTTTCAAACAAATAGTACTTATTTTGCAAATTACATACTGTATACCAGTATGCAATGTATGAATACGGACAAAATGGGACAAATCACAAAATTGGAATAGGGTGTTAGGTATTCGAAATAAAATAGGAATAAGAAAATAAAGTGTTAATTTTTATTGATGTATTGTTGCAACATTCTCATCTGTCGACATAAATTCCACCATACATTTTACAATACAAAATATCAGATATACACTCAATTGAAATATACACACAGTCTCGCCAAATGTGATGTCAAAATAATATCTGCACTATAATTGCATCGAAGTATTCAATTCACCTAATGTTAAGGATTTTTAACAAATCGGAAATATTATCAAGAAATAGATAATGGATCAATATTTTTAAAAATAATTTCCTTGTATTTGTACCATACGTATGTAGTGATGGGGATTGTATTGTTCTAATGTTATTATCTTTAGGATCGATTTCACAACGTATCTTTTTATTCTGATTATCATCTGATTAAATTTTAAGTTGTCTTTAGTATGTTCCGAGTTTCTCGAGTTATGGCAAACTAAAAACTGCTGTTTAACTAGCGGTAACCAATGGTTAAGTTAAACAAGAAGAAGTTCCCGTAACTGAACATTTAACAAATATGGCAGATTGTTTTGTAAGCAATAAAACGCAACCCTTGTGATGAAAATATGATTATGTGTTTCAAAATCAGAATAATTGCATAAAGGTGAAGTTATACTTAGGATGCCTTAATTTGTTGCATATTTTTTGGATAGTAGTTTCATTCGCAATGAATGAATCAATGCCCATACAAATTTTTTTCACAGCTGAGGTAATGGCCAGCTTATTATTCAAAGATTATAATTGCAAACAAAACTTAATAATGGTATTTCCAAACAGAAGAATTTCTTGCCGATAGAGACAATTTTTGTAAAGATGTTTTACCCACACAAAAATATTAACGCACATAATATAACTATTTAGCTTATAAAATGTATGTTGGTATTTTATCTCTTTTTCTTTTGAATGTTGAGAGGAAGAGATTATGTTTTGTTAGGTTATACACAGAAGGTCCATATCATTTTTGTAAATAAATGTGCAATTAAACATAGATTTTTTGCTAGAAAATCAAGAAAATCAAACATGACATAACTTACGTCCGAACAGTTTTTATTTCAAAAATTAACACATAACCACAAAAAACAGTAATTTCCGACGCTTAAAAATTTGAAACAAAGATTGTTATTACGGAAGAGAAATCATAATTAAATATTTTCATTCATTCATGAGAGTTTATGCTCGCTGAATATAAATATAACACGAATATAGCAAAAGTCTCTTGCACTATTTTTACACAAACATAATCTCAGAACCTGCAAAGCGAAACCATTAACGGTAAAACCAAATAGAAGTTTCACTACAAGTTTGCTTACTTTCGTCCATGTTTATTACGAATTTTTTCTTTTCCGTACACATCTGTTGAAGTGATTTTCAGTGGTAATCCACATCACACCTTCAAGACTTTAATTCACTATTCGCCATTATTTTATCGTATCGAACTTCATACATTTTCGTGCTTCACTTTTATAAATAATGTAGATACGCTGGCACTTGCCCAAAAGTGTGTTGAACTCGGCTGCAATTGTCTTACAATATTCCTCTTTTTGTTTCAACAATACTGCATCTGTTTTTTTTACATTCCACAATATGAGAACATTTTTCAAGTAGGGTAATTAGAAGTTTGTTTACAAAGCTAATAAAACTACCTAAACGTGCATGTTTACCTCTTTCCTCAACTGTTTGCAGGCTAATGTTACCCGCGACTTTTAAAAAAATGATTCAATGGCCAATCACAATGCGAAACAGCACTTCATGGTTGCCAAATTTACATCAACCAGCACTTAGCTAATCAAAACATTCTTAAACGGGAAAAGTTGTTTCAGAAACGCTATTGGTTTAACCAGTTATTAAATTTTTCGTTTTATTTATCATATGGTCAAATAACCAAAACTTTAAACAGACAATGTGAAACCGGCCCATAATTTTTCAATTTTTTTGTGTATGCAATAATGTATGTAATTGTAATACCTGCTGAACTGTGTTATAAGAATTTTTAGGTACTGTAATGTTCATAGCATATTTTCAAGTATTGACTTGAATAAATATCATGTAACCATATAATGGAAAAGTTTTTCACACCTCTACACTTCCCTCATTCATCTGTAATTGACTCCCTTGACTTTGTTGTTGACATCCACTGAATGGTATTATGCTGAAGGCATCCAAGCCACAAACATAAAGGACAAAACCCAAGTTCCAAAATTTTTATGCATTAAAACTTCAATAGTTAAGCAACCAAAGTCAAACAGATGTAGGGTATTTGAAAATAACAATATATTAATTAAGTTGGGAGGGGATCTTTCTGAATAACATCATTCAACTTTAGCCTTTCCTCCACTTTTCTAGAGTTGTATTCACATCAGTTGTTTAGATACAATAAGGTTAAATTTACACATGGGAAAACATGAAACAGTTATTCGGCTGTCATCCAACCGAGGATACACAAAACCACAGTCTATCAACAACTTAGACAAAGCATCTTTGCATAGTCTGCAGATCATTCCCAAGGTGCCGTAATAAGTTATTACATACTGTCAAACTTAACACATAAAAAAGGTTAATCCTATCACCCAGTAATGGAAAGGCAAAATTAATCCTTGTTTGTGAGCTTGAGACGCATATGGTCGACCTGCATCTCATTTGTCTCCCGTCACGTTTGTTATTTTTACGTATATTGGTTTTATTCTACATCGAAATTAACAATGTCTGTTATTGAGCAGAGATACGTGGAGGGCTTGTTTTATGAAATGAGTACTTACCTTTCACGTTTGTGCAGTTCTGCTTAGACCTGGTACGACGATATGACAACGGTTAAAGTGGACACTAGCGGCGCAGTCTGTATGAATCCACGCATTCCGGACTCACAGATAGACTGGGCCGAGGAAACGTCTGCCAAACTGCCAACTCGACTCGATGACGTTATGCGATAGTTTTCTGTTTGTTGGCCACCGTCTCTCCTTGCAAGCCATGAGTTGCGAGGAGTTCGTTGGTGTTCCGGAATTTCAAATTGGATAAGACTTTTCGTCACCGAAGTTGGAAGCCGGAGTGTTGCCACTGTGTTGCCAAGTCTACAATCGATTGTGAAGAATGATGCGGTGTTGCCGCATCTATTTTGCATCTGCTACCTCTCCGCGGCGTTGCCAAGATTATCGTCGACAGTTGAAGATATGCTGTGTTGCCATTGTTTAGCTTTCTGGATGTTTCCGAAAGACTGAGTGGAGGGGATGCGTGTCTAGTATATATAGAGGTGCGCCAGCAGCAAATGGTCAGAGACGGCATGCTGGTTGCCTTAGAGGTAGCATGTTAAGTTAAGTATTTTTCTGTAAATGTCACTATGCCCGATTACAGATTGATTGATTAAATGTAAATTCTATGGGTATGGTTAGTTTCGTTTTTGGTATTATTTTATTATTATTGTCATGGTTCATGTTGGTCTAAAAATAATTGTGAGAAGTCCGCAATGAATTTAAGTTACTATGGGGACCAAGGTTTTTGTCCATATTACAGTTTTGGAAATTGTTTGAAACATTTGAGGAAACAATAATATCTTGGAATGTTCGTATACCAAAGGGGCGAGTTTGTTATCATTGATGTATTTGTGGTATGATTAATGTCTTTGTATATCAAGGGGCGTGATTATTAATTATAACTGAAGAAATTGTGTAATAACTTTGTACCT
>PNEQ01032282.1:0-26329 GCA_003012365.1 Medauroidea extradentata
GGCGGCTAAATGTTTGTTAACCGCAATATCATGTTGCGATTTGTGTCCTTTTTACCCAAAGCCTTCGCTTTCTGTTATGTGACGCCACGCGCTCATCAGTCGCTTGCGCGAAGGCTGTCTGCCGAACATACCCGAAGCGGGACTTAGACAAATTTCCACCTTCACGAGTTGGCCCATTTTTTGTGTCCATGACTGTACATTGGCAACGTGTCTTTGGGAAGTGACATGTCTCACTAGACTGTACCAACAAGAACGAGGTTACTACGACACTACACACCTGTGATTTGCAAGGAGGACTTCAAGTCACGCGAGAGTATAAACATCCAATCACTGACTACGAAGCAGAACTGCATATGTGCACGTAAGGCAGTGAAACAAACTGCGGCAAGGTTTTTTTTTCGCGAAAAGTTCGTGGCCCTAACTATCATCTTAGAGACACTGGAAAATCGCGAAAATATTTAACATAGTCTCCAATAAACTGTAGTATCTCAATCGTGACACGTGTGAACACTTTTCTGACAAATCACCCACGTTCTGTGTCAAAACTGTTCAGTTCTAAATGGGTCTGTTGAAGTAGGACACAGTACTTCATATAAACGATAGCCAATATAGGTGCAAAACCTTCAGTGTTATAATACATAACATGTTAGAGCCTAGCAAACAATCAACTTTTCCCGCGATTTACCAGTGTCTCTAATCATCCCTAGTCATTGCTTACCACTGCATGTTTTGGAACACGACCACGTTACGCCAGCGATTCTACTTTCAATAGAGGTAGTGATTTTCGGTGGAAATAATTCGGCACCAACTTGTTTCAGTGTCTTACGTGGACACCTGCAGCTCTGATTCTTTTCCAGTGATTGGATGTTTTTAATTGTCAACATCTTGAGGTTCTACCCATGAACCCCAGACATGTGGGGTTGCGGTGAGCTCGTTCTGATTGGCACAGTCAAATGAGCGACATTTCTGCTCAAATACGGTCTGCCAATAACCATTAAGCACAGTGCCAGATGTACTTGTAAGGAATTTAAAAAAAAGTCATGCAGAATTATTTTCACCAAAAATCACAGGCTGTATCACCCAATCTCTCTGTTCCGCTCGTGCTACGAAAGTATGGAGCATTGTGGAAATATTATAAAAGGTTTTTCTTCCCTCCACGAGGGCCAGGACACTCCGCGGCAAAGGGAGGGGGTAGGTTAGGGGATGATGCATGTTTTCCGGGGCATCGTCGCCGCAGATTGTGATGGGGTTTTTTCTTTCTTCTGCCGCAGACCCTGGGGCGCCCGCGCCGCTTCGCCCCAGCCGCGCCGTCCTACTGTCGCTCGCCGCTCTGCTGCCTGCGCTCGCCGCCGCCGCGCTGCTGGGCGTGTGCCTGGCCCGCCGTCGCCGCCGCCGCCGCCGCCCCCCGCCGCCTCCACCCCCGGGCAAGGACGACGACGCCAAGGCGCGCCAGGACCCGGGGCTCGCCATCGCGCTCATGGACGCCCGCGGACCGGACGTCGTGCCGCCTGCTAAAAACAGTTGAGTATACACCCACCCACCCCCCTAGGCTTAAGGCCATCCTTGGTATGCATAGGGACTAGAAAATTTCGCGAATTTATATTAGAAAAAAAACTTGATTTCAAAAAGCGTGTACTTTTCCTTGACGTCTGAGATTATATAACATCGCTTTAAGAGAACTCTGAGCCAATCAAAACTTCAGAGAAAACGAGGCTGAAATTCCGTGCTATCAGTCACTGGGTGAAACTTGCTACTCAGTGGAACAGTAGCCAATAAACAAATAATCGGGGCATGAGTATACACAGGACGATGGATTCTAACGTGCAGAACACTGAACTCGCGATATTTTCCAGTCTTTAATTATAGGTGTCTCGCAATAAAGTGAAGACTTTTGAGGTCTACCTTGCCTAGAATAATGATTAAAAAGTATCACTTATTGCGATCAGAGACGTAACATTTTCAGTACGGTACAATCTATACACTTTATTTGTTACTAAGGTTCCTTTGTATTAAATAGTGTCAAGAAATTATATGTTAACTGAAAGAAATAATGTGATTAGGACATCAAAAGTGCTCACTTTATCGCGCACAGGCTATAGTTGTTTTCACGCTGGTGCAGAAATCTCAGAGCTTTTTTTACGGAATGCTTTGATTAAATTCAAGACTAAGAGCAGGCATACGATGCACAATTCTATGCAGGCGTTTTACAAAGCAGAAAATAAAAAATTATTATTCTTGATTTCATAGCAAAATTAAATAATACAAGAAACTGAAAGGTTAATTGCTTCTAAAAAATTTAGGAAAGAATTGTAATTTATTTCAGACAAAACAATGCAGGAATTGTTCGAATTAAAATCGACGCTGCCTTAAAAGTATATATTTTCAGAATCACTGTAAAGCTACCGGGCGTAACCATATCGAATTTCTGTACTTTATTTCGTAACTTTTATTTTGGGAAAGTTTAAGGAAATTCATCCTAACTGCAGAGTACAATATATAATGATATAATATGAGACATCTTAAATCCTTACTTGCTGTTACTGTTGTTTCATTTAATTGAAGCTAGAAAATTCTTATTAATACTTTGTAAACTGCAATTATATTTCTAACAACAATAACGACAAACAGAGAATTATGGTGTCTACAAATTAAATCAGTGTGCATTATATTCGGCAGTTGGGTCATAGTCCTGTAACTTTGCCCAAAAGAAAAGTTATGACACAAAATACAAAAATTAAAGATGGTGACCATCCCTTTATCTTAACTTCTCCAGTCAATGGATAGCAGCTGGGATTTTTTTCATGAGCATATGGTAGCCTAAACAAGTTTTACTATTCAATCACCTCCGAGTCTTCAAAGTATTCATAGATACGCTATAAAATGGCGGGGGAAGTTGACTGATTGCTAGGCTCCAACGTGCTGTGTGTAACACTGAAGGTTTCGTATCAATGTAGTCTATCGTTCATTTTAAGCACTGATTTTCTTTTCAACTGACGCAATTAGAACAGTACAGCTTTAGCGAACATTATATGAGTTCTTCTAAAAATGTTCACAGAAGTCACAAACTTAGTCATTCAACAATGGTAGGACAAAGATTGTACAGTTAATTGGAGACTGTGCTGACATTAAATGTAGTCCCTATCTTCAAACTTCTATAAACATACAATATTTTAAGACAAGACTAACCTGAAGAGTATTGGAATGGAATAATATTTGATTTTCTAGTAGCTGTCGTATCTTCTAAGTCATTTTCAAAATAAAAATTCTTCTTTGCATTAGTTTTATAAATTACATTTTCGTATATCTGAATTTGTGTTACATTAGGTAGTAAAAACTGGTCCAACTGCTGATTAGAAATTAATTACGCTAGAAAAACAAGTCTATAAGCATGTGCGAACTTCTGACGTCAGGATAAGTAAGATTCTTTAATTATTATTTCAGGCAAGATGGTCTTCAAAACTTCTCATTTTGTCGCAAACCACTTATAGGCATCGTTCATCCTACATGTGTTACTGAGCCATCACGTTTGTAGCGCAGCCTGCATAGTTGTGCAGCCGACTGTGCGCGACCAATCACAGACCGGACCTCGATGATACACCACGCCAACCTCTATTTCACCTCGGTACGATTGTTTTGGTTTTTAATTAACCTAACTAGCTGAGCGTCAGTATCATCATTCCCTGCGCGCTATGCGGTTGCCTGTCCCCCCTGGGAGTAATTTAGTAGCCGCACAAAGAGAACATTTCCATCGTGTTCTCTTCTCTCTGCTTTGTTATGATTATGCCGGCCGCTTCATTTGCCGTTTCGGCGCGCCGGCTTGATTTGGAAGTTTCCGCTCCCCGTGGCAAAGCTGTTAAAAGCCGACATTCATTTGGTCTCCCGTGCTAGGCTTTAATTCGCGTCCGTGTTTGTGCCAGCCGTTTGTCTAAACGCAGCTTTGTGCTAAGCGTGCTTAGCCATTCGCACTGCGAGTTTAATTTAGATAGAATTTATTCTTAGCTACTAACTGTATTAATTTAATATTTTCTCTGTAAGTCTGCTTTGTTAGAATATTGTTTTAAGAATATTTTTTTTCTCAGTAAACATTCCTAAACACCAAATTCTTATTTTCGAAAACGTTTTAATGTTGGGTTAAAATTCCTACATTATTAGATAATATATTTCAGCCCCAGCATAGTTTTAAATGTAACAGTAAGTAAATGAACTAACTGATAACATAGTGCATTGGGAATTGTATCAAATATATTTGTTTTTTATTCCCGCCATCTTAAATTCCTTACTGGCTTGCAGTGCTGAATTCAAGGTTTTAAGATGTTAAGAATTCGAAATAAATAGTTTTTTTACATTTATCATTTTCTAAATGCGATGACAGACAGAGGGTTTATATAGCTAATTTTGTGCACAACATCAATTTAAGAGTAAAACTACAACTACATTGTTGCATAAATACAACATACACGTGTTTACCATAACGATAGATTCAAATTAACAGCTCAGGACCCTCATATTCTTTTATACAGAAACACGATATCCATTCCCTTCTTTCTTAGAAATTTTGACCTTAGTGATTTTATAGTATGAATATTTTCTTTGCGCTACTATGCGTGTTTAGTTTGCCAAGGATTTGCTTACCGTTGTTCCGAGCAGGGTTAGAGAGGATAGGATGGTGTAACCGATCGAGTTCATCCGGTTTACTTCTTGAACGCGAGCAAATGTCTCTTAGATCACTTTATAAATCATGCGAGTTGAAAATACGCTGTACATGTACGCAGGCTAATCACGTGGGGTTTCGAAAACGCCTATAACATACCAATTTAAACGTAGCCTAGTTTTACTACAGGTTACGATTATAAATTCCTATCAGTTTGACAAATGACGGTTATTTCTGCCGCTAGTTTTGCTGGTGTCAAAATGGGGTCAAAGTCAATTGTTGACATTTTTCCGGTTTTCAGACACGAATGAAAAGTAAGTGGATTACATAACATGTTAAGAAGTTGATAAACTTCGAATATTTAAATTTATATGTAAATGTTCACCACAACCACGCAGCATTCCATAAAAATATATATTTTGCCTTTAGTATATGAGAAAAGCGTACATCGAAACACAATACGTTACATTCGTGAACCGTATGCACCACCGGTAAAGTTCGCATTTAGTTTTACCACCTTCCGACACCAGCGCAAATCGTAGCGAAAATTTTCGTTAACAAACTTGTTTTATAAGATACATTTTCGAAGCAGAATATACGTCTCTTTAACAGCCCGGATCCTCCCGGTTACGAGTCCAGCGTTTTAAAGTTGCATTGCACGAACTCACTGAATATTTCATTAACTTCCTAGCGTGCATTAAAATTAATCTTAAGATGCCGTTCCAGTGTTTCAGGCCCATGTATGCAATCCATATTAACCCCATATAAATCAAAAAATAGCTTAATATTGCTGTAGCAACAGAGGCATCATTTCAGGTTTTTCTTGGGGGGGGGGGGGGGGTCAAGATTTTTTTTCGGCGACAGTGACCTTGTTGCAGCTATTTGATTAATTAAGCATGTATAAATTAGAAACATTAATAATAAAACTTCAGTTTTATGTGTTTAAGTTAGCATTACTTAAATAACAAAACACAAAACATATTTTTTATACACTTAAAATTCTAAATCCAGAGGGGGGGGGCATTTGCCTCCCTCCCCGCTAAATTACGCTCCGGTGTAGTAATAAAAGTATTACACATATCAATATTATCAATATTATCAGCGCATTTTATCGAATACACAGTCGTTCTAATTTTCTCTGCGTGTCAAGTGTGAAGAAGTTTGACTGCAAAGTTTACAATACTTTTTTTTTGTCCCATGTTGATAATGTAACCGTTTGTTGTACTTGATTTTGCAGAACGCAGCGAAGATAGAAAAAAACAGTTTCTTTGATAAAGCGCGAAGATAATGTTGATATGTCTAATAGCGGTACTGAAGTAAGTCTTCATTTCAAATATTTAATGCGGGTTGCATACATGCACCTGAAACACCTCTTAAGAGAGAAGGGAATCGCAATTTACATATTTGTATTTTTCAACATAATTCTTCTTCCAGTTCCAGTTCTGAAAATTTTACTTTGTCATAACCTGTCATGATAGAGCACCTGACATGAAAAGCAAATTTTTTCCGACGTGGAATTTCGTTCATGTTACTGTCGCACAAGGACACTTCTCTAATATAATGCGTCAGTCTGGTAAAACATTTGCTGAGGAAAATTTTATCTAATATTGTGCTTCTATATGTTTTTCTAGATTAACTTCCAGAAATATGTAAACTTCAAGTGACGTTTTTAGCGTTGATTTGTATCACACCTACTCTTAAGGTCGAGCTACAGTCGATGTGACCGTTACCAGGGCCATATCCATACCATTGCCAAACACAGGTCTTGTTTCATTAGAAATAAAAAAAATCCGATATTTAGTATTGTCCAAACAGGTTTCTTTTACCAAAAAATTCTTCAGGCTCTACAAAATATATTTGTATGCTTATTTTTTTAAAAAACATATTTATAATTACGACCTGAGATAAACATGCACATTCGAACTAAGAGAATTGTGGTCGGGTAAGTTCAAAGAAAGTTGAAGGTTCACCAACTTACTATTCGACTATGTGTATGCCTTTGGATAGGCATAACATGATTATAGCATCCACCATATCAGAGTAGGAACTATTGGTTTCGTTGGTATTATTTTGAATGCCGTACCACCTGTGGCACAATTGATCGTTGTTGTTGGTGTTGGCGGCAGTTCACAGTCAAGTTACTTAATGCGGGATGGCAGAACTGCCTGTTGGAGGCTGGAGTTACTGTCGGACACGAAATCATTTTAAATTCATTTCCAGTGGTAGTTGTTGATGTTGGTATTGTAGTAAAGTTCAAAATTTAAATCTTTTAGGTACAACCAACAGATAAAATTACAGTGTACGAATATTTCATGTTTAATGCAACCATTAAACCATTAATAATCCTCACTTTATTTCCTATTAAGTCAAACACAATGTATAACACTGGAATGAGGGAATGATATGTATTATAAACTTAAGTTATTTCAGCCACATGTAACCTATTAATATAGATAGGTATATTTAGCAAGTTCGTTGACCTGCATGTTAAAATCCATTGTCCTATGTATATTGAAGCCCAGAACATTTGTCTGTTAGCTGCTACTCACTGGAAGAACAGACAATGAACGGATAGACGGGGCTTGAGTATCCACATGACATAGGATTCTAACATGCGGCTTACTGAAATCGTGAAATTTCCCTCTCCCTAAATGCAACTATGTGATATAGGATTGTATATTGTGCCAACCCACGTTTCGCACACAAACCATTAAGAACAACACAACACCAACATCAAAAGCTAATTGTGCCTGAGGTTTAAAGTGTTTTAGAGATGATTATTTTTAACGCCTAAACTGGACTTGACATAAAAATTCAGATTGCCAGTTTCCTCTACAATAATATCTTTTTCATGACAGTAAATACAAAGATTTTAGTTATTTATGTAATGAACGAAATGTTTTAAAATTGACTTATAAGTACAGTTACGTCACTTTCGCGGATTCATCTGGCAAAAGCCTAGACTTGTGAGTCCTGTACACCCACTGGCCACAATCGATTATCTATTGGCTTATAACCGTACAAGCAGGTATCAAGCGATAGCCCTTCGCATTATTTCTTTATTAAGTTATTTACTACTGGCTTGCAGTAGTCAAACGCGTTTCGTAACAGCCGCCAGCAAGTCACAGACATGACAATGAAGTATACGTAATTGGCGTTCAACCTGACCTGGAATGTATTTGCGAAATTTACGTACCTCTACTTATTAGTTGAAACTGTTTCTTGTCTTGAAAAAATTAGCTATCACACCATGAACGATTTTTAACAAAACTGCCAAGCAGATTTGTGATGTCTACTATGTTTAACAGTATAAAAAGGTGAGAATGGCGTTAATATTTAGCGTGACTGGAGGATGTGGGGTTGGTGTGGCCTGCAGGGAGATACCCGCTGAAGAACCTGGCGTGGATGTGCCGTACCCCGGGGCACCGCAGGAGCAAGAGGAAGCAGACACAGCAGCATGCTGCCAGGAGTCAGGAGGAGCACCAGAACCACGTCAACAGTTCCCGCAACGTCCTGACCGCCGCCGCCAGCGTACGTTCAGCTATCACCCGGGAGCGTGCAAGTGAGGAGCAAACATTCAATACCAGATGTGTCCTCCTTATCTAGCTGTAGAACAAAGTGAATAAACATCGTGTTTTATAGCTACAGCCCACAATTTTTGGTGAAAAGAATTTTGCAACAATTTGTTTCAATACCTTGTGTGCACAAATGCAGCTCTGCTTCTTGAGTATTGGCAGAATGTAGGCGTGGCTCATTTGACTGTGCCAGCAGGGACAAGGTTACTGCGACACCACACGTCTGTGATTTGCGGGTAAAACCCCGAGACGCTGAGAATTTACAACAGCCAATCGCTGACCACGAAGCAGAGCTGCATATGTACACATAAGGCATTGAAACAAATTGTTGCAGAATTCTTTTCACCAAAAATCGTAGGCTCTATTTATAGCACTAACTGAGAATAAACATACCCATTTCTGTAAGACATGTGTTTTTATGGAACCAGAGTTCATACTCGTATGTAACACATATTGTGTATTTAGAAAGTGCATTTTACTCATTTCCGGGATTTTGGACATGTCTGGTATTGAATGTTTGATCCTCAAGTGGTTCTTTGTTCGGCACTGATCGGGGAACTTCGACAGTATTCGTGCCGTCTCTCCTCACCAACCTCGGTTCTGCGCAGACCTCTCAACCTTCTTTCCACGCACCCTGTAATAGTTTGGGTTAGTTTAGATGAGTTGATGTTAGTTTTAATTCAACAGAAGTTACTCGGCGAACGGTTTGGTATAAAACTGCTATAACATTGACGGTTTTGTTCGGTTAGGGAACTACAGTAACTATTAACGTTGTCCCATTACCTAACAAAACAGTCCTTCTACTAAGAAAATTGTACTTTTGGCATTTTAACTAAAATTAACCTTAACTTATCTACGCTAACCTTAACCGTCACAGGAGAATTGGAAAAGAGGGTGAGAATTCCGCTCATAACGGGGCGTGTGAAGAGTGTCTGCTCGATTTCTGGCGAAGTTCTCCGATCAGTGCCGAACAAGGAACGACATTTATGCTCCCGAGACATAAGTTCAACTATCCTTTTCCTAGTGGTGGCTCGTGGGTTATTATCAGGTGGGGCTGCAGTTTCCAGGAACTGTGCAGGGTTGTGCACCTGTTGATGTTAGCGCCCCTCACACGATGGTCTGTAAGTGCCGCTTATGACTGACTACAAAAGTTTCAGAAGTCAATTACAATCCATGCTTACGGACCGGAAAATTTCGAGATTTAATTTTTATGACGAGCTAGAATCCAAATGCATGTAAATTTCTTCTACGATTGCAGTTGGTTCGTAGTTTTTAGATACGCATCTATGAACATTCACCTAGTATCAAATGCGTTCAGCCACGATTTTGTGGTGAAATGTTTTTTTGACAATTTGGTTTTGTCAATACCTTATGTATTCATCTACAGCTCTGATTCACGGTCAGTGATTTGCAGGTACAGATGCGGAGAGTTTAAAAGGAGGGGGCATCAAAGCAAAAACAAATCTCAGACGGCTATTCTAAGAGAGCCGACATTTTGTATTGATGTCAAATTTTTTTTTCACTAAATAAACACGTCTTCGACGGCCCTATTATACAGAAAATTCACCATTACGATCTTATTAGCTTATCCTATTTCTTTTATTTGTGTAGGTGAAGATTGCCTCTACCTCCTTTTTTTCCATTCTCCGCCCTGACCTATGTATCCGTCCATAGAGAATGGATGTTTTAACTATGTCTTGTTTTGGGGTTCTACTGACAAATCACAGACATATGAAGTCTGATAACCTTATTTTGATTAGTGCAGTCGAATAAGAGACATGCCTGGCCAAAGACACGCTGTCAATAACCATGAAGCAAAGGCGTGGATCCGTATGTAAGGCTTTATAACAAAGTGGTGTGAAAATATTTTCACGACAAACGTGTGTCTTTAATAATGTGTAATAAAGTGGAGACAGTCTTCCTAACACCGAACTTGATAAAATTTTCTTGTTCCTATTCATGGCCGTTGTAGTGCGGCCAAATTGGTCTTTACCAGAAGGACGCAGCTGTTTATGTAGCAACCCTAATAAAAAAAGGCCGTTTTTACGGCTCTTTGAACTCTCCAGCATCAACGGCTTTCCCTGGTTCGTTTGTCTATTTTTAGATACCCACGAATAAGAAAAGCCGGTACCGTTGTAAAGCTCAAAGAAATATTAAAACAGTCCGTCTTGTCAAAATTGTCACATCCAAAGGCCGCAGTTAAGGGTGTTCACGTTCACTTGTAAAAATTGTTTAGCTCTCACAGTTTTTCCATACCAGCATGTCAAAGTCAGAATTCCTAACTTATGGGAACATAGTAATAATAAAACCAAGTGTCTTACTCGAATGAAAATATTTACTATGAAATTAGATATTATGGGCAATATGCTAAGATATTTAAAAAAAACACACAGTCATTTTGTATTTTATTTAATAATTGACATAAATGAAGTGAATTGTCATCAATTTAAGATTTTGTTAAGTACGAAGGATTCTCATTTTGTGTCTTTAAATATTAAAAATATTGCGGATAATATACAATTTCAGTGTAAGTTATTTCATTCTAGTAAGACACTTGGTTTTTGTTACTATCATGTTACCGTAACTTGCAAATTTCGAATTTCCCATGTCACTCTGGGAAAACTATGAGAGTTAAAAAAAATTTGTACAAGTGAAAAATGTAGTCGTAAGTAACGTCTATAAGTCAATCACTATGCCATTCAAATATAAAATTATGAATTTTTGCCACGTGAACGTCCTTAAAAAGAGATCATCGCGGATAGTACAGTTGCGACTATCTGCAAACCTGACTGTCAACAACTCACTGCCGCTCTTCAGTATAATAAGTAGCATCCGCGTCTGTTACATCATCGTGTTATTTAGTGAGAAGTTAATACTAAGGCTGTCGAGCTGTGTGCGAAGTTTAAGTTGACATTGTTTTATTCGAAAACTGCTTAACCTGCGTGAATACGGTCAACTTAATGTCTTTGAATGTTTCTTGCAATGGAACAGAATAACGTACTGTACTATTGTGGACATACGTCATTGCAAAATTATGACGTCGCAGAAATCTTGGAATGAGACTAAGAAAAAACAAACGAAAAACGGAAAAAATGAGAAAACAAGCCAAGTTTGGTTGTAGTCAACACATACATGAACCAAAACAACAGCTCATGAAAGATCCCATAAGGAAATAATCAACAGCAAATAAAGGAAAATAAAATAAGCATCCAAAAATAAAAGTCGAAATACGCAACAAAATAATCTGTAAAACCCAGGACTTCACCATTAAGACAGCTCAGAAAATACTGAGACGAAGACATTGGACACAAGACAGGATAACAAGACGGCGTCACAGAGAACACACTAGACGACACAACGATGAAGACACCAAAGAACACTGAAGATTTCCAAAGACCGACTTGTCACGAAGTTTCGGGAGCTGACATCTGCTCCCGTCTTCAGGTGAAGTAAAAGTGTTTTTTTCTAGTCTCATTCTAATATTTTGGGGATGACATAATTTTGCAATGACGTATGTCCACAACAGTACAGTACAAGGTCCGCTTAGCAAGAAAACTCAAAGAAGTCTACACTCAAGTATTCTTATTTCGGGTCTTTCGTCGAAATATGAAATTTGGTTCCCCCCCCCCGAATAATCGCGAAAAAGAAAGTATATTTTTGCGGCGTGCACTTTTTAGGGGTCTATCCAGGCGCGAACAGAACATTTTCATATTTAATATAACGTGAGTTTAATGAGTATGCCACTACTTAGAGTCTCAAAAGAGTTTAACTATTGGTAAGAATACTTCATGCCAGCACAGAGACTTGCTCTTAGAGGTTAGGATGAGGCGTGATGCCTAGAGATGATGGTTTATCGCGGGAAAACTTGACTGTTTGCTGGGTTTCAACGCACGTACAGCTTACCAGAAGATTACTGGCTTTCGCTTGTACGTGAAGTTGTTGCCCTATTTGACTGAGCCAATAAGAATACCGCTGTTGTAATAATAATTGCATATTATTGGTCTCCAGACAGTAATGTTGTGTCAGACATCACCCAATCATATGTGTTGCAAATATCTACAGCGTTTTGAAGGGTATGTTAGCACGAAACATTTTCGCGATATACCATCGTCTCTAGTGATGCCCTTTGCTGGTCACCCTTAAAGCTTTCGCGCTTCTAGGCGTCGGGCGCGCAAAATATGCCCACCCAAAAGGCCACCATACGTTAAGGGAGTTGATAAATTAACGTCTTATACACAAAATTTTCCACAACATAATAAAGACTGTCTACTTCGTTGTTAAAAAAATAATCAGACAAACGGCAATTGAAAGTACACGATACTGACAATAATTTGCAGGGACAACGACTGCCCTATTTACAACTGGAATTCAGTGTAGGCGATACAAAATAATTTGTTTCTGTCACCATACAACAGCACTAAACATGTATTTTATAGTCTATCACTTAGAGCACAAATGCCCAAAGAAACGCCCATGAGAATTTTTTTTTTTTTTTTTAACAAAGTGAGGTGGAATTGCTGGGTTTATATTTCATAATACTTTTTTTAAAATAAAAACTTTATGGTATCTTCTGCGTAATTATATGTCAGATTAAACATTGTACTCTTTAGAACTCTATAGATCTCTACAAAATTAAAATAATTCAGAGAGAAAAAATATATCATATCCAGCAAACGTGCTTTTATAACAAAACGTTTTGTAAAAATACGCTAACTTCTCGCAGTTTTTTTAAAGCGTAAGTATGTGTGCCGTTGTTACAGTTATGTGCCAAACAAAACTTTTATCACTGCAAATTTTGTTACTCATGCGTATAAGTTGAAGTTGATTACGTTAATAACATGTTTGACCTTTTGTGTGTGATTAAGCAAAAATTAAGTGATAAACAATTACTCTATTTTGTTAAATTAACATATCATCATTATATAGTATACACTTGAATGATACAAGAAACGATACTAAAAACGCGAGTTTTCCGCTACCAAAACAACTTTTTTGGTGGCCGTCTGCCAAGGACTCCAAAAAGTATGCTGAAATTCATTCGTTTATTTGTCGTTCAGAAATCCTACAAAGAGTTTGATTTATTGCTCCTAAAGAATAGCAAAGGGCAATGAATTTAGTCTCAACAACTAGTATCGTAATTTCGTGAAGAGGAATATAGCGAAAATGGGCACTTTATCACAGTTTTCAAGAAAGAAAATTCCACTACTGGCAATTTTAATTGCACTATTTAATGGTCACTAGTTTATATTATTTGACCTTAAGTCCACATCGTCAACGATAAACTCTAGTAGAGTCACGACAACATGGAGACTAAACTGTGCACATGCTAAGTGCTAAAAGTATGTGATAAAACACGGCGTAACTTGATCGCCCTTACTACACCGGAGTCTTCAGACTTCAGATATGCTAAATACCTTAAGTCAGACAGCGGCCTTAGAAGTCAGTAATCTTTCACAATATTGGACGTTACGTTTCAGCAATAATAATGCTAACTCTCGCTCTGAACGATTACTCAATAACTTACAAGGGCAAGGTACATAATTCAGCGCTAAAATCATCAGTTTAAAATTGTGGGTTCTCGAAGCCTGTTTGCAAAAATAAAAAAATAGCAACCTTAGACAATAGGTTTCACCAACTTTCTGAGCAAGCGGTGTAACATATTACGTTTTACAAATGCATTATTCTGGGAAACGTTTGCTCATAAATGTGGTTAACATCATTATCTAGGTTTGCTGTTTAATAGTTTTTCCATATTTACTTCCAAAAAGTGTAGATTTTTTATTTATTTTGCGTTTATTTATCGGTTCTACGTTCTTAACGCCGTTGAACCCGTAAAAATTTAATTTATATTTGTGCCAAACTCTGTTCAACTGTTAGGTCTATACCTTAGATAACATTTCATTTCCCCGAATAAAAAATCTTAGGCCCGATTATTTTCATAATCACTCAATAATGTCGCAAAACGACCGTTGTGGTATAACCAAAATAAAAAATATTAATTTACTTATGAAATCTAAATTACAGGAACTGAAAATTACTGTATCAATGCATTTTATGACGTGATAGATCAAAGATATTTTTGAAAAATTCACTAACAGCCACAACTCCAATTTATGCAACATTTACTCATTTCATCAATTTTTAAATAATACAAATTTGTATTCACGTACGTATATGTAAGTAACTCATAGCATGTAGTATCAAAATAGTTTATCTTGTTTCTGCAAGCCCAAGTTAATTACTTTTTTTTTATTCTGGCTGCACCGCAACCGTTATTTTGTAGTTTTGTTGTGTGATTATGCAAATACTGTGGGGTGTTATTTTCTCTTAGTTAAATTTCAAAATAATAACGTCTGATTCCATGAATGATATATTATAAATTTTTTATGTTCTGTCACTAAACACACGTTATATAAGACTGTTTTACTGCCCCTGACAATACACTCAAGATTATATGTTTTATTCGCCCATGCCGTCATCCACGGGTTTCAAATGTGAGTTTGTTCAGACAGTGAACATGATAAAAACATTTTCTTTCAGTTTTCGCTGAGAAATAAGATAGTATGATTGTTAGAATACGTTTTTGTGACGGTTTAATAAGGTTATGTATTCAGGAGATGTTGGTGTAACCATCATGATGAATTTTATGTTTAAGGGAATAAAAATAAAACAATGTACTATCCCCACTTTTCCAGTAAAAAAAGATCTTGATCTCTATTTTACTTCAAACATCCCACTTTATACAGCGACGCGCTAATTAATGTTTTTGTAAAAATTCGCCTACAAATTTTGCATTCATGTTTCTACAAATGCAGTCGTGTCCCTGATCTCTTTGCAGCAGGGAATCCAAAACAACGAAGTACTATTGTTACACTTTGTTATTAGTTTATTGTACGACAAAGCAGGGGAAACACAACAGCTTTAAAACGAGAGTAAAGTTACTTCAAAACGCTTTCGGCTACGCGTGAAAAATTTCTCGTGTTTATTATTGTTTGTTTTCTACCTCGCGATCAGCGAGCGATGTGCCCCGAGGTATGAATGCTGCAGGCAGTTCTGGTCATAATTATCTTTTTTCCTGCTAGTAAAAAAAATTGTTGACAGAGAGCTTAAACTTTTAAATTAAAATGAAACACTTTCTCAGAACTGACGAGAAAAAAAATATTGATGATCTGATTTGTGCGTATGGACATTTAACTATGTCGATCACAAAGGCACCTATGATACTGGACAAAAAAATCATTCCGGTAAATAAGCAATATTATCTAGTAGCGTTGTGTAAGCAAAAACTGTGGTGAAATTGGAATTTGTCTGCAATGTGTACACCGCTGATCATAATTACGTGAGTGTTACGCGAACTGCAGTTAACAATCGTATATTTTAGAGATAATATGTCAAAGGAGTAACTCCAGTGGCGTATGTATCGTGGTCGTTTTCAAAAGTATGAAATATGAACTCCAATTATACGCTCTGAGCTAGTACAATCAATGTGCATGCCTGTCACAACCAATAAACATGTGTTGTGTAGACCGAGGTGTATTACTGGAGAATTATTTCCGTGCCTCTAGTAAGTAACTGGATGAAGAGTGCGCCTGTCCCTGCCAGTCAAATGGGCCCAGAGACAACTAAGTGTTGTGTATTAGTCATTGCTGGAGCCACGATTCTGTGGAGAAAAAAATTAATTTGGTTTCAATGCGTTATGCGCACATCTGCAGCTGTGCTACATCGTCTACGATTGGATGATTTTACTCTCACTTACCTTGGCTAATTACAGACGCACGGAGTCACGCTAATATTATTCTGATTGGTGCAGTTAAATGAGAAACGTATCTGAACAAAGGAACGCTGCCAATAGTCACGAAACTGAGATGCCAATGTGTACGCGAGACACTGAAACAAAGTGAGGCAAAGATATTTTCATGACAAAATCGCGGCTCTAGTCATTGCTTACCACCTTATGCTTTAGAACCAACGAGCTATATAGTAAACATAGAGGGGCGGAAACAGCAATCTCCAAGGCTCTGAGGTGAAGCCCAATTGAACGTGGTATTTTGACTCTAGATAAAATGGCAGACTCTTATATCCGTTCGAGAGACGAGAGCGATTATGCTAATTTAAACATTATTACATTGTAATATATTACAATAATTATTGGCATTTTTCCTGTGTTTAGCGGGAATACATTGGAGCTATAAAGTAACGGCTGTTATGCAAAAATCTGACGGATTTACAACATAATATTGGCCACACTGCTGTTCGCCATGTTTCCTTGGGTCAAAACAGCCGTTTATTGGGCTTCACTTTGGAAGCGTTTCCGCCCCTCTATGTTCACTATATAGCTCGGTGTTTGGAACACGACCACGATATGCCACTGAGTAATCCAATTATTACAATATTAATGTAGGTAATCTATGGTTGAGGTTAGTAATATTTTTTATCAGTTCTCCACTTACGTTGACTCTACGCTAATCAGATGTAACTTCCAATGAATACGGTGTTTCTTAGTCTATGGCAGGGACACAAAAAATGCTCAGACCACAGATGCAGCAAGGTACTTCATCTCAGATAAACCGTATGGAAGCAGCTATGAACCATCTTTAGAGCTGGTGATTAATCGTTTTTTTCTGTTAGGTTTTAAAGCTCTTTCATCATGCCGGAAGGTTAATTTACTAAGCCATTAGGAACAAAGTTGTTGAAATATTTAACACTTATAAATAGGCACCCTGGATATTCCCGGAAATGATTTTGCAACGTCGTGTTTGAATCTTCTGCGGGCACACTAATGGCTCTGTTTCAACGTCAATGTTTGGGTGTCTTTAACTTTTAGTATTTTGGAGTCCTACCCGCAAGTCAAAGACATGTAATGTCACGGTAATCCTATTCTCACTGGGACAGTAAGTATAGTTTAGTTTAGTTTATTGCACAAAGATATCGGACAAGTCATATTTAGCCTACAATATACTATCAAATGAATAACGGCTATAAGTTATACATTTAAGATTAGACACTAAAAGAGCGAAATTCAAAATTTCTTGTCGGTTTGGGCTCGCATGGGGGCTCACGTCACCATTCTTCATAGTCTCCACATGCAAAAGAAAAAAAGCAAGAGAAGAAACAGAATCTTAACACAGAATAAATATCTTAAATAAGTATCTACATTGAAATACTCATCGACTGTGTAAAAAGCGTTAAGGATTAAGAAATAATTAAGGTGTCTTTTGAATATTTTTGTGTTAGCTAAACATGCACCTTGAGAGCGTGAGAGAATTAGGTCAGCGCTTAGCATCGAGGTCTTCAGCGCTGGTGAGGGGTAACATGAGGTGAGTATGGAGCGTCGCAGGAATGAAACGGCTGGGGAAACGGGAGATCCCCAAGCAAAAACCCGCCGACCAACGGCATTGCCCGGCACGATTCCCACATGCGAAAATTCGAGGTGGAGGGCGAATGGTCTAACTATTCGGCCACCGCGGCCCCTTACTGGGACAGTGGAATGTCAGTCAACCCAACACAAAGACACGCTGCCAATAGCTGTGAAGTACAGTTGCAGATGTGTACCTAAGATACTGAAAAAATTTGGTGAGGAAATATTTCCGCGAAAATCCAGAATCCCAAATAATAATTACCAGTCTACAGTCAGCTAGTCAGCTACGCGTTCTCAGGAACGCGCCATTATACCAGATACGTCGCAAGAATGTGCACTGTTTTCATAAATATATTGGGACTACTTATCTTCGCGACAAACAACCATCTCTTGCCATGGTACCTAAGTGTGAGTGATTTTGGTCAGCGCTCAATATCGAGGCCTTTAGCGTAGGTGAGGGGTGACATGAGGTAAGTATGGAGCAGCACTGGAATGAAAGGGCGGGGGAAACGGGAGATCCCCGAGAATACCACCCGACCAGCGGTATCGCCCGGCACGATTCCCACACGCGAAAATCCGGGGACCAACTGCGCCGGGAATCGAACTCGGATGGCCTTGGTGGGAGGCGAATAATCTGACCATTTGGCCACCGCGGCCCCCTGGTACCAAAGAAGGCAAATACGAAACTTTCGTTTGTGAGGTGAAGTAGAATGTAAGACACAGCAGTGATGCGGAAAGCTATTCATTATTAGTATCTGCAAACTGACGCCTCAGACCGAGATCCACGAACTGTAAATGTTCCCCAGTACGCGCCGTAGCCAATCAGACAAAAATACCTCAGTGTCTATAGCGTTGGTCAACCAACGACTGATTGAGTAAGGTTGTGTTGCGTTTATACGTTCCATAAGATAAGCGTTACTTTCAAATTATTATACTCCGAGTTGTTTCCTTTAACTAAAAACCGTGACGAAATTCTGCAAACACTTCTAGAACTGTCTTCAAATATTTATCGAGCTTAAGGAGTAGTGTTACATAATTCAACGATAAAAGCATTAATCTATAACTGCAGGTTTCTTGAAGCCAATTTCCGAAAACAATAGCAATCCTAGACAATAGTTTTAGCCACCGTTTTAAACAAAATTGTTTCCAGTGTTACGAATTTTTGAAGCACAATCTCTGACGCCGGAACCTCGTGCATTTTACTGCGGTGCAAGAGATCACACGTAACGAATTAGTAATTCTGTATAAATATTCACTCATAAAGTTGGCAAATACCATTATCTAGGATTGTCATTGAGTATTTTATCCATATTGGCTTCGAAAAATGCGAAGAAATAAATTAATGTTTTCAGCGTTTATTTATCCACCACGCACTCTTAAGATTGTTCACGTGGCAAAAATTTCAAAATTTTATATTTGCTTGGTATAGTGTTAGTTTTATAGACGTTACATGTGACTACATTTTCCACTTGTAGACATTTTTTAGCTCTCATATTTTTCCCATGGCGGCACGTCAAATTCAGAATTTGCAAGTTACAGGAACATAGGTTTAACAAAAACCAAGTAACTTACTCGAATGAAATAATTTACACTGAAATTAGATATAATGGGCACTGTGCTAAAAGATTTAAAAACACAAAACAAAGTCATTTTGTCTTTTTTAAAAATTGCAACAAATGAGGTAAATTTTCGTCATTTTCGAACTTTTTTAAAAAGTACAAAGAAATTCCATTCTGTGCTTTTAAATCTTTTAGCACAGTGCCCATTATATCTAATTTCAGTGTAAATTATTTCATTCGAGTAAGTTACTTGGTTTTTGTTAAACCTATGTTCTTGTAACTTGCAAATTGTGACTTTGACATGTCGCTATGGGAAAACTGTGAGAGCTAAAAAATTTCTACAAGTGGAAAATGTAGTCACATGTAATGTCTATAAAACTAACAATATGCCAAGCAAATATAAAATTTGGAATTTTTGCCACGTGAACGCCCTTAAGGGGTTGTGTTTTTTTTTTTTTTTTTTTTTTGTTTCAGTTTTTGAGCCATAGCATTTATTCAAATTGTATTATCAATATTTTCTCTTTGACAAAGCATCATATATGTTCTTAGTAAACTGCTCGAAATTAATAATAATGGAATCCTTCATTGATTTGCAATGCTGGATGACTGCAAGAGAATTCTTGTACGTTAACCTATAATTCTCTTGCAATGACAAATTAACGAAAGATTTCATTATTATTTGCGTAATGCAATATACCAAGAATATATCGTATTTGAAAGAACTGTGCATGACTGGATTTAGTTACTTGGACATACTCCATTGTGAAATAGATGACTATCAAAGAAAACCAAGGATAATAGTAAAACATAAATAAGCAGAGTATGCTTTGGTCAACAGGATACACACAAAACATAAAATTGCATAAATATAAACGGGTAAAATAAAACAAAGACAAGCAGGTAATAAATGAAAATAGTGAAAATCAAAAAGCAAATTAAACCTATAACATTGCCAGGGCAGACGACCCAAGTTTGAGGTCAGCTTTGGCAAAGGGACAAGCAGAAAAAATATATGACCCACAAAAAATAAATGAAAATACGATGCGATGCACGGATGAGGCGAGACAAAATTGGTATTATATCAGACACGAACAGAAACCTGGCAGAACTCTATCACCCCGAATCAAAAAACAAAAACAACTGCAAGAAATGCGAAACCCAAAAATCTAGACTGGCCTAGTATGCATGGGAAAATAGCTACAGCATTATTTGGGAAGACTCTAAATCACTTAAACAGGAAACCGACAAAATTAAAAGAAAAATCAAAGAATCAGCCTTTATTAGTAGAAATAGCAATATTTACAGTCGGCAGAGCAATAAATTTAAAAAAAATTATGTGAATCCCATCATTGATTAAGAGGGAGACAACTTCACAGCTCGAAACAAAAACAAACACTCAACCCACCACAACCAAACAGGTTCAATCTATGATGCGCGACCAATCAGGACTCAGTTCTTCTCTTATTCTCTGAGCAGGAAAAGTGGGTTTATCCTATATAAACCCATGGTTTTCCAGTCTCATCATCAATCTGTTCGACTTGTCGCCGTCAGGGGCGCTCAAGTCTTACTGGCGAAAACAGGCTCGCTTAGCCGCCACTCTGATTGGCCGGGGCTGCCGGCTAATCCTATCTAGCTTCATCAGCCCCCTCATCATTCCTAGTGTTGTGGCGACATGACGTCGAGCCATACCTATCTTCATCCCTGCCTATAATTTAATTTTGCGGATATTTTATCCCAGCGGCGTCTATCGCACAACTTTTTCCAGCACCATACCCTACTTGTGCTGCTTTTTCTGTGCCCTTATTCTGACTCTTGCTGTCTTCGGGGTGAGGTCACGGTGTCAATTACAGCCGTGGCCTCTATTTCAACCGCGCTATGCCGCGATGCACGCCACCTCTTTCTGCAGGGTGTTCAAGTGCGATAAAGTAATAATTTTATATTTACATCAAATAATGTTAGTTTTATAGACGATCCTTGTGACTACAGTTTCCTCTTACGAAACAAATTTAACTCGCATAGTTTTTTTCATAACGGTGCGTCAAAGTCAAAATATTAATATTTTATATTACTATATACTATTTTATTCACTCAATGTAAATGAATTAATCGTCAAGAACTACACAGATAAAAATAGTAAATACTTTAAATAGCACGATAACTGCAGTTTGTGGCATATTATGTTACGTCAATGTCACTTTAAGAAAAGCTGACCAAACATTGTACGTTAATCTGCTTACGACTCGTAGTTAGTTCATTAATCAAGGGCGATTTAAAACAGTTTAAATCCGATTATTGTTGGGCGGTTCCGGTACCTCACTTACGTATTCATTTTCCTAATCCCCTTTAATGGAGCGATAATCTCTGTGTGGTTATGTACCGTTACGCTCGCAAACTGCGTTACACAATCACTATTATGCTGATCTGTCATAGTAGTGCAAGGTGCACAACTGATAATTTTAGGACTCTTGCTACATGCACGGCTACCTTTAGCGCAAAGTGAGAAAACATCCAATTAACATACACATCAATCAGTTTCACGTGCCTTGTTAATTATCTACGTTATTTCTACCTCTTCAACTCTGCTATAACTGTACATATTAAGTGCAGCCTTGTCCAGTAATGTCTTTTGTATATACTTGCATTAAGAACTGAATTTGTGAAAGGGAAACTGTCATTGTTGCTTTGGTTTCTAGCATACGGAGTCCTGCTTAAATTATCGTACAACTTGTAAACACGTGATTTGTGAGATAAGTTTGTTTTGTCATTATTGTCATCGCTAAATTCATTGAAGGTCATAAAACCGTAGATTCCCATCACAATTACTCAAAGAACACGATTTCGTTTCCTACGAAAAATTTACTGCGCTTTTCAATTTAGAACTTTAATCTGAGCTGATTTAAATTATTGCCTATTTTAAAACTAATTTTGTTGACATAGGATCTGAAACAGATACTATATGAACATAATTTAACAAAAATGTCTGTTGCTTCCAAATATTCGGTCTTGATCTCAATGATTTATTTATATAAAGTTCTACTTTCCTATATATTGCAATAAAATAATAAATACTCAAATAAACGTCGCATTTTCTAAGCATTAACTCATGCTGTACTTGTTAAGTGAGAAAGTATCGCAGGTAAATAAGAAACTGGTATAGTTCGTCAGCTGTAGCGACTGTGTTTCAATTTTAGGTAGGATTATTTAACTATCAGAAATATCACAATTAATAGTTAAAAGTTGTCAATTTTTCTCTTAGAAATTAGTCATAACAAGGTGGCATTTATCCAAACAAATACGTTTCATGGAAAAAAATTAAACTAAGACACAAACATCAACATTTAAGAAATTCGTAACAATTTTTTGTGCGTCCAGTAGGCCTATGTGACATTTTTGACCGTACTCTATTAAATAAAAGTAAGCATTTGTTTTGTTCCCAGTCAGAAGCTGCATAATGAAAAAAACATATAACATTTGTTTGATTAGAAAAATATATAACATTTAATTGATTTAAAAAAAATATATATATATTACATTTATTTGATGAGAATGTAGCCCATTGTGTTACTGAGATTTGCAACAAACAACTCCATTAATTATCTAGTTCAGTTGCATGTCTACAGTTGTACACACCATTAACAATGAGTTTAAATAGCTGGTTCAGAATAAAATGTAAATAATATTTATCATAATTGGCGTCCATTTTTTTGCGAAATGTTTTTTTGCTAATCAAGATTCGAATAACTTTTTTATGTAAACGCGTAATAATAGGTTTGTATAACTCTGTACAATATCACCGACAACAATGTATAACTTCAAAACGTTATTATTCTCTAAACTTGATTTTTTGCCTTAACTTAGTTTTGGAGGGTTGCAAAATCTCGAGGCGCAAATAAAAATATACCGACCTCATTTTCAAGATTCGAGCGACGGTGCGGTTTTGTAATCAAGATCCGGCGACACACAAGTTGCTTGCAGTTTCTTGCAGGAATTAGTCATCAAGGTCGCTCAGGAGACAAGGCATGAGAACTGTAGCTCTGCGATATGAACAACAAGTTCCCTCAACTTCGAGCACAATTTTTCTTCACTGAGAAACATTAAAAAGTTAGCTGTGATATACAGCTGGTAAATTTTTATTACGAGATCTAATTATTCATTGTAGTTGAAAAAAATCACAAATCCAAAACGGCACATGATATACGACAAGCTGGCAGTCATACAAATATGAAACATTTCCATTTTGCAGGAAGTTATTTTCTTCGAATCACGTTCAGGGGATTTAATGATTACACGGACGAGAGCTCTCTCGTGCGACAGCTCTGTCTGTCATAATGTTTTACGCGCACCTTTATCGTAACTGTGAAAAATTGACTGACATTCCTGTGGCGGGTAAATTTATTTGAACGAGTTCACTTCGCCATGCTGTTGTAATTCAGAGAGAAATAAATAAAGCTTTCATTTGCACACTCTTGCTTGCTATTATAAAGCCTTTGCGCCCATGATAAAAATAAACGTTTTTCCGATGTTTCACCAGGTCGCACCTTTTCAAAATAAAGTTAATATTTTGCAATATATTAGAAATATTTTGATTTAAAAAAATAACATGTTATTCTTAAGTTTCTCAAAACAGCTGTTTATAATCATGTAAATAACGAACAATAAAATGCGTAAAAAAACAAATAAAGACGTATTCCTCAAAGTTTTTATGTTAAAAATTTTAAGTTCATTTACTGAGACCATTATTTAATTAATTTAATTGGACATTAGATAACATCACTTTTGTTGTATCATTCATTTACTTTGTGCTTTCGTGTAATTTCGTTTGTAGCCGGCAATATGGTGTCTAAAGTAACAATTTTATGTTGCCTTAAAGCAAAATGTATCGGAGGAGGAACGGTACGCCAAGCTTCGGCGACAACTGTATAAGCAGCTTATAAACGTCCCATTAATTTACAAACTGTAAAACACAGCAAGATATAATATATTAAAAGTTGTTGCAGGCTAAGTTTAGCATCGTTTCTCAATGCAAAGTATTTCATTCGAGACACACTACGTAATAAACTATGAAATCGGCTCCAATAAAACAAGATTGGCTAGAAAGTTGGAAAACGAGTTTCTGATTGAAACCTAAGACGTACGTTTCCATTCGTCCGGCACTTCAAACTTGGCAAGAAATGTAATAAAAGCCTGTTCTTTGATCATTTTCTAAAAGATTGAACAAGTAACGTAGAAAATATTACTCTGAATACCTCGTATCTTGGCTGCGATCCGAGAGAACAATTTTCTATCGTAACCAGTAATAAAGGGATCTTCAAAATCAATTTTGTAACCATTTTTTGTTATGTAATACTCTAAAATTTATTTAACTGTATTTTCAACAAGACTTCCTTCCCAATTATTTATCGTACTTTCTCATAGTGTAAAAAGGTATCGATTATGTCAAACAAATATCAAGTAGATTAAGTAGCTAAAGAAAAATTTGCACTTTTTACAATTACCTTTCCGTCCCATTAATTTTGCTATTAATATGTTTTACTTGTTTTTTACGATATACTGATAACATCATTGATGCGAATGTACAAACAATAGAATGGTTTGTTTTGATGTGTATTAAAGAAAATCAGTTAATTTTAAAGCGTATATTCTAAAAACTACAGATTGATATAGATTCTATTTCAATATAACCACTGCCAATGGTATTATTGTAAGTATGACTCATTTTATCTGTGATTGCTAATGATAAAATTAGAGCAGGAAAACATTTCTATCAGTTTATAAAAACAAATGCGTCCAAAACTAAATTAGGGAGTCTAATTTTAAAGTAAGTTAAATGAATATAAAAAAATATATAGATTTTAACTACATAGTATATTTATTAGTAAATGAATACACAATGTTAATTAAATTAAGCCAGTCAACGCTGAGTGCACTTATGATCACAAACGTAGATGTTAGAATTATTGTAACAGTAGAAACAGCTGGCACAGATCTAAGAGACATTTCTACGACGGTAACAACAGAGTAACGAAGCTAAACTAGCGGAAGACATGAAAAAAGAACTCGGGAAAGGCGAACTGTGTAAGTAAAACTAAACTGGTAAATAAGATGGGGCAACTCACACGAGGTAACAATTCCCCGTCAAACTCTGGTGAGAAGATGTTCTCCCGGCGTTTGAGAAATTCTGTTCAAACTTTACAGACATATTTATTCATTTATTAATGCACTCCAGAGATATTTTACGTGTTTCTGAGAAAAAAATTAGTACATCAAGCAAATCATACATACTTAAATATAAGTTAACAAGAGCTGGTATATATATTCTGAAAGAAGTAGTCAAAAAACTTTTACAGCGCACAAGATTAAGTAATTAAGTGACACAGTTATTAACAAAAACATATCTAACACACACAATTACATTATTTTGTAATAGATAAGTAATTTTCTTTTACAAGTAAATATCAATCATCGCTATAACCTATAGGCCTATATTAAATCGTTTTTGTACCTACAAAGAATTTTGACGAACATGAAAGAATTCACCTAAAGAATAAAGCGGTTTAGCTTGAAAAATTGTTTTTAATTTCATAAATAAATGCTTTCTTATTTGTGTGACATGGGTTTTTATATTTTTGGGGTGATAAATTAAGTATTTTTATGAATAGTGCGTATGGACACTTTTGAAAGACTGATAGTGTAGCTTGAAACACCGTTTCACTTAATTAAACCGTTACCGACGTCATGGAAAATTTCGCCGCTCACCAGTTGACTGATTTGACTGAACCGTATATTGCTGTGTGGTATTGATTTTTCGCAAATTCTAGTGTGTGCACTTGGATGAAATGGTCGCTGATGTAATTGGAAACATACCTTGTGTTGTACAGGAAAGTATTTTCCCGTGTCGCCCGACGAAGAAACGTTTGAACAGTACGCCACACATTACGTCTGCTCTGCTGCATTCTCAAGACTCAACTATTGTTGCCCCACCTGCACCCCCCGTTAACATTGGCCAAAGAAAATACCAAATGCCAGGAGGATGCAAGCGCAGACAGGAAGGTGGATCGGGTTCTGCAAGGAATTGCAGAGCTCCCCAAACACAAAAAGGGTGGTAAAAAATATGTAAGACAGATGCTAGGCCGAGTGCATGCCAGTGTTGTTGCCTTACAAAAAAACAAGCCAAAAAAAAAGTAGA